>SWLE01000819.1:0-18681 GCA_004026145.2 Takifugu bimaculatus | reverse complement strand
TGAGATTATCCCCATCATGGAGTTATTGGCGTCCATGAAGACCCACAGCGTGCCAGAAGACATCGATGTGAGCAGCAGACCCCACACAACCAACTCGTCAGTTCATTGCTATCTCTGAAGGTTTTAACTCTTTCAGGGTCTCTTGAGATCTCCTACGATCATCACTCAGTGTGACACCATGCTAATCGTGCTTTCTAATGTGCTACTGATTCCCTGGTAGCCCCCCCCCCCTTCCTTCTTTACAAACATGTGTTGCTAGATGTTAGCAATGACGAGTCACCGTTATTATTTCACAAGCAATTTATTACTGAGTCAATTTGTTGACCCGCCTGCATGCGCGCTCGTGTCCTACGAAGTGTTGTTTGACTGTAGAGGATTTCTGGAATGCCCCCGCCTTCATTTAGCCAAAGTTAGCTGAATCGAACCCGTCAGGAAAAAAACCAGCAACTTGGACATCAGCCTTCAAATTCTGCCCCGCCTCTCCATCTTCTGCCCCGCCTCTCCATCTTCTGCCCCGCCCCTCCATCTTCTGCCCCGCCCCTCCATCTTCTGCCCCGCCTCTCCATCTTCTGCCCCGCCCCTCCATCTTCTGCCCCGCCCCTCCATCTTCTGCCCCGCCCCTCCATCTTCTGCCCCGCCTCTCCATCTTCTGCCCCGCCTCTCCATCTTCTGCCCCGCCCCTCCATCTTTCCCCGACTTTGTGATCACGCTGTTATTTCGGTGGAATAATGCCAGACATATTTGGGAAGCGGCAGGCTGGATGCTGAAACATTCCTGACCCGGTGATTGGTAGACGGATGGAGGGGCGGAGCTACAGACACTAAACGTTAAAAACATTATTGACTGGCATATCAGGGCCATTTTATGATTAACTTGGAATTAACTTACATTTCTTAGATACTGCTTCTAATTTAAAAGCTAATTTTAAAAATGAACTTGTTTCTCCCCATGTTTAGATAAAAGACACTGTGCTAAATGATGATGACATTGGAGATAGCTGCCATGAGGATTTCCTTCACAAGTAAGCAGGACTGGGGGGGGGGGCAGCAGAAGTTTCCTTCTGGAGGAAGGATGAAAGCTGAATCAGCATCACATGAAAATCATGATTTTTGACCACGAAGGCACTGAGAGCTCCTCACCAGAGGAGATTAGATCTGTGAAGGTTTTTTGGGCTGGATGGGGGTGGCAGAGCAGAAGATGTGAGCTGGCTGACTGTGGCAGTAACACAATATTTAGTTTAACTCTCGACATGAAGACAAACAGCAGTTAGCAGTTTTGGACATTGGCGGTTCTCCCCTGAGGATGTCCAGAACTTTGTGCTCTACTGAGGAGCAGCCCATTAAGGGTCCAGTATAAAGAGTCCGGAAGTTCCCCTCATCCAGTCACTAGGTCCACCTGTCTCTAAATATAACACTTTGGTTTAAAACCTTTTACTAGGAATTTGATCGTGTTTCTATTGTACAGCAGGTGCCTGACGATCAGTCGGAAAATATAAAACAAATGAAATGATTACGGAATGCAAAGTTCATAAATCTTAAAGCAGATGCCACTTCCTGGTGGGTCGGACCCAAATCCTGTACCAGTGCCTCTTGTACTTCAGGCTCGTGACCACAGTTTCTGTCATTACTCCTGCAAGGTTCTTCCTAATTCCCAGAAGGTGATTAAGCTGATTGCTCCTCTGTCTCGGTGCTTCAGGGCCATCAGCTCCCATCTGCAGACATGCGGCTGTTCCATCGTGGTGGGAAGCAATCCGGAGAAATAAATAAGGTAGAGGACTTGAAAGGTGTTGTTTTTGAGATAATTGTACTTTTCCAGCCCATAAATTGTGTCGGTAACTCAACTGTGTTTGGGATTGGGAGCTGGCCGTTGCTCCTCAGGGAGGGAACGTCCCAACTGCTCAGACAGGTTAGCAAAGAGGAAAAGTTGGATTTGGGTGCACATCTGAAAGGCTTCTTCACATTAGCGACATATGTTAGCGACCTTTGTTTGGAAATGTTGTAATCTGATACCGGACCGGCTCCTGCTCTGGTTATAGCCGGTACTGGACATGGCCGCCACCTTCTTGTCACAGCATAATCTCATAATCTCTGAGAATGATCCAACTCTCCGTGTCCCCATTTCCTCAGAACATCCCACCTTTGCTGGAGATGAATTTAGCCTTTGTTTTATGGAAGAAGCCAAAGGTCAGGACACTGTTCTCTGCCTCGCAGCCTTCTAACTCTTCCCCATCTGATGCTGTTTCTCCTCAGATTGTGCGGACCCTCTGCCTCTTCCTCACCCCCACCGAGAGGAGGTGCTCCCGCCTGTGTCGAGCCGAGGCGTCCTTCAGATATGACACTGGCCTGTTTGTGCAGGGCCTCCTTAAGGTATTCAGCAGTGTTCCCACCTCAGCCGGGGGGGTTTAGAAGGCAGCCTGATCCTTTCCTAATTCTGCCCTTTTGTCTGTTCTGATATACCGAGAACGATGTTTTCATCACCTCAGATCTGCACACGACTTTTATATGTTTCATCATAGCAGTCCAGCACACAGCCATATGCAAATGAGTTCTGAGTCTTTAGCACTAATTTGAACTCTATTAAAGTGTCAGCAGGCAAATTCTAGGTGAATTTTATGATGGTCAGCTTAGATGAGGGTCACAAAGAAGTTCACCTCCAATTTACTGCGCAGCAAAATTTGAGATGGAGTCGTTCAAGTCAATGATGCTGCGGAATGTTATTGCTTAATTAGTGAGTTAGAGATGGAGAGAGAAAGGCCAGTGAACCGTGAAATCTTGGGTCCATCTTGGACATGAATAGAAAAACATTTTCTGAAATATGAAAATTGGTCCCTCTTTCTTTGTGCATCAGTGGTTCTGATCAATAATAAACCATTTCACAAGGCTGGATCTGCCTTTGCTTGTTGTGTCCAGAACCAGGTTGCGTTGCCTCATGTTGCCTCTAGTCCAGCAACTCACCTGCATCATTCATTAACCCTAAACTAACCCTAAACTAACCCTAAACCGGTCAGAGACTTGGACTGGCTGTCGTAGCTGAGGGTTAGCCAACGGTGGTGGTCATGGCTTTGCTTTTTCCTAGGACTCCACAGGCAGCTTCGTTCTGCCCTTCCGCCAGGTGCTTTACTCCCCTTACCCCACCACGCACATCGATGTTGACGTCAACACGGTCAAGCAGATGCCTCCGTGCCACGAGCACATCTACAACCAGCGCCGGTACATGCGGTCCGAGCTCAGTGCGCTCTGGAAGACGGACAGTGAGGAGGACATCCCCCCCGACACGATCATCCACACCAGCGAAACCTTCACTCCTGACCTGTGAGCCACACACACGCAGAGCGGCTGCTTTAGTTTGGAGAAGCTTTGCTTGTCTTCATAACAGCCCATAATACAGGTGATTGGGCTCGTGTGAAGATGGAGCTAAAGCAAAAATGCTGATCTCTTCACCTTTGTATTCCTCAGGAATATATTTCAAGATGTTGCACACAGAGACACTTTGGTCAAGTCGTTTATAGATGAGGTGAGTTTTCATATTGTCCAACTGCTCATTGTCATCTTGATGATTTAAAGGGGAGCGACGAGCAGCTGTTGGCTGAGCTGCTGCTACCTGCTAGCTGCTACCTGCTAGCTGCTACCTGCTAGCTGCTACCTGCTAGCTGCTACCTGCTAGCTGCTAGCAGGTGCTAGACGTGCAGGAGTGATGAGAGGAAGCTAAACAGCCGTCTTTTGACACTCGATGTGTTTTCCAGACAGCTGCAGAGGTTCTCTGCCCCTAAATATAGTGGAAGAAAAGCAATTCTATTCCAAAGGCATTCAGAACCATCAAAAATGCAAACCAAAGTAGCTGAACTATTTTAATGTCTCTTTTGATATGGAAAGTGGGACTGACGCTCGATCCACAGTTTCCAAGTGAATCTGAGAACTTAATGGAATAAAAGGAGCTTCCTGGTCCTGCCGCTCCCCTGGGACTGCTGGGATTGGCTGCACTAACACCCGTGACTCTAATTAGGAATAGAAAAGGGGATAAATGGCACCCAGACAGAGTGACTGCCCCCAGCCTCTCTGTGCTGCCCCTGAATGCTGCTGTTCCACACTGGATCTAATGTCACAGACGCACAAGTGTAGAATTCATGCCCAGCCCCCCAGGGTACATTTCTCTGAAGGCTTTTCACGTGACTGCAAGCTGCAGTGTGTTCCTGGAGGAACGTGCTGCAGCCTGGAGCACTAATTGACATCTCATGTTGCACCAAGGTGTTCATGCTGAAGCCCGGCTTGTCCCTTCGGAGCACCTTCCTGGCCCAGTTCCTGTTGCTGCTCCACAGAAAGGCCCTCACACTGCTCAAGTACATCGAAGATGACACGTAAGACACCGACGAGCATCAAACATGCCACTGCCTTCCAAAACTCCCCAAAACATCTCAGTAGGTGAACCAGAAATGAAACCAACTAGGATCTCCCAATCTCGATTTGACTGATGGGTTCCTGAAGTTAGTCTGAAGTTAGTCTGAAGTTAGTCAGAAGTTAGTCAAAATCAACTCATCTCTATTTCCCAAATAAAGGCAATAACCTTTATTTACCAGACTTTATTTTGTACCATCTTTTAGGGTCAAATTTCTCTGTAGACCCTCAAAAAGGTGAACTACTGTCAGAACTTGGTGCCCAGGATGTTGCCTGCAGCTTTTCAGAACAAAGGTGTGGATAAAGAGTGATTGTTTACCTGTTGGTGATCTTCGGCCGTATACTGGAGAACCAGGAAGGTCCAGCTCATCAAAATCCCAAACAAAAGGGGCTTTGGCTGCACTAAATCCTTTACCCACACGTAATTAGAAGCCAACGTTATCACATTGTGCCTGGTAAAAGCTCAGGTACTTTGGGCCAGGCCAAGGGTCTTTATTTCCTTTTAGATTGTGATTGTGAGTGTTTCCCAGCTCCAGAGTGGTGGAGGCTCACCCTCCCTCGCACCCCTCAGACCTTCTGGGGCCTGTATTTAAAGGTACTTTAAATGTACCAGTTTGGCTGCTGTGACATTCTGAATTTGTGTTGTTAATTTAAGGGATTTTTTTACACGAGGAATCACCAATGCAATGTAAACGAATGATTGAGATCCTTGTGAATTGGTATAAAATCAATATAATACAGCTTCGGTCACAGTGCAGAGAAACTGGGCCTGATGAACAGCTTTTGGATATCACTTGGACATTCCTCTGTCGCTCATGGTGGCGTAACAGAAAGACGTGTTGATGCTCCCGATGCTAATGGGGACGTGGCCCCAGCCCTTGGTGTCCAGATGGCCTCCCTCACTTTGTTCTGCTCAGAGGCTCAGAGGTAGAATGCTGCTCTGATGGTTGCTTTCTGGGTGTCAGAGTTCGGGTTGGTCAAGGCTTACTCCACAGCAACCGCTGCTGGGGGAATAATGCTGTGAACAAAAATAAAGTCCTGACGTGGTCGAGGCCGCTGCTCCTGCTCATCGTAGGAGGATCGTGTTGCTGCTGCCGCTAGCGCCACATCAGCACTGTTTTCTCTTAGATTTCTAAATCTTAAGAAACAGACATTTTTCTCTTTGTATTTATTAGCATGTCCTTGTAGCAGCTGTGTCTGCTTCAAATTTCATCTTAAAGTCTCAGTAACAGACTTTTCTGCTGCTTGCTTATTTTGAGTTTTTTAATTTAATTTGCCCCTCCCCCCCCCCGACCCTGTCCGCTCCCTTTGGTCATCTTTTCCCTGTTTTTTAACCCATAAGTGGAAACTGTTCACATCTTTTTATAGGGAAAATTGGACATAAAGCTAAAACTAAATCAGTTTGATGTATCCAGACTCAGAAGGAGACCCATTAGTGCGACTAATGGACAATCCTCGTCTCACATTTAGCTGGACGAGCCTGTTCATCGATCTCACTCTGAAGGTTTTCAAAAATGGGACGTGACAGTTCTACCCTCCAGGACATTTGCCATGTTTGGCATCACGTAAGCTGTTTTTCTTGGTCACGCGCTGATGAAGCGTCCTCGTCCACTCTTGCTTTGACCTGTCCTTGTCTTGGGTCTCAGCTGTGATGTCCTCCGGCTGTGGGTGATTGTGATGTCATCACAATCCCTTGTTGTCTGCTTGTTATCAAGCTCCTGCAACTCATTGTGTAAATGAGAGCCATCACCAATGTTCCTGGGCCAGATGTCAGTCCAGCCGTTCTTTTAAGGCTCTTCTCAGTGCTGTCTTTGTTTTCGTATCCAGACGGGAAAAAGATTGTTGAGCAGGGAAACATTTCCAGTCACACCTGTAACACCTTTGGCAGGGGTAGCTGTTAGGAGAGGAGGGTACCGCAGCCCTTACGTGCTTCGCTGTGTCATGTGTGAACAGAAGCCAGAATACTGTAAAATGCACGTGGTCACGTGCATTGTGTGTGACAGAGATGGACCTCCTTGAGAATTGTGGTCTGTGTCACTGCAAATCTGCAATGGGTTCAACCATTCTAGCCCTAAAATAAAGAGAACAAGTTATACAGATGCTTAAATGTGTGTTGTTCAAAGCTAGTCCATCTGTGCAAATATCTCAATGAATAGCTGAAAGTTAGTTTGACTTTGTGTGAATGCATAAAAGCAGCCTTGTTTATGGTGTAGCGAGCAGCCTGTGGTCGAAGGGCGCTCGTTTACAGGTGCCTCAACAGGATGGTTTATACTGGGCTCGCTGCGTGCAGCAGCATACATCATTCATCAGCATCCCTGCCCACCGCTGCAGCTACATGCTAATGAAACGCTCCCTCCCACAGGCAAAAAGGGCAGAAGTCCTTTCGATCTCTGCGGAATTTGAAGACGGACCTGGATCTGACAGTGGAAGGAGACTTGAACATCGTCATGGCCTTCGCGGAGAAGCTGAGGGGGGGGCTGCACTCGTTTGTGTTCGGGAAGCCGTTCTACACCAGCGTACAGGAGCGAGACGCACTCCTGAGCTTCTGACTCCGTGTGCCAGTCTTTGGACCACGGATGGACGACGGACTCGGGCGACTGTCTGTGTTGTTCCTGTATCACATGAATGCCACTACAAGGTTCAAGGTTCATTTTCAAGATTGAAAGCTCTGAAAAGATCTGCATTATTCTGGCTCTATTCATTTATTTCATTTAAAGGGTGCTGAACTGCCTTTCTGAAAAGAGATAGTGTCTTAAATATTAGGGGTTTTATTCACTATGTAATATGACACCATTTGACCTTTGAACCCTCAACAATTTGTTCCTGAAACTTAAAAGAGGATTTTCTTCAATAAAAATCTCAATGTCAACAGAGATATCCAAAGCTGCCGACGGTAGGATTCATCCACATCAGGGTGAGCTCATTTGTGGTGTTGCTGGCATGTTGGTGCCGTTCTTCCTTTGGACTAATTCTAAGGTTGACTGTGGCACACCGGAGAGCCGCTCAAGTAAACCTGCCTTCCTTTCGAGTCAAACTGAAACATGGATAGGATTCAAGCTAAACCTTCATTTATTTTTTGATTGACTTTTGGCACAAACATGCAAGAAACATTAATCCCAAGTCATTTGACAAGTTGAGACAAAGGCAAAGTTGTTGATATGTGGGTGATCTGTGCCCTCTTCTCACCAGTGTGTGAACAATGTAGCGATTTGCTATTTATCCATGTGAAACATTAGCTTTCTTGCTGCCATTTTCTGGAATGATTGGCCCATCATTTGCTTGCAAAGGTTAAAGCTCATTACTGGCGTCACTGAGCCTCGAGGGTATTCAGAAAGCACGAGTCCTGAACATCCCAGAATCTAACACCAGCTCACAAAGAGTCTTCATTAGTGTCTGCATTTGCCATTTTGGCCACTGATAGAGATTCTGATTTCAATCCTCAAACTTTAAAGCCCTGCTCATCCCTGACTTGGACAACATCAGCAGAGTTTAGTGGGGAAACGTGCGCTTTATTTTTCTTTTGCAGTGGACAATTGACCAGCCTGGTGGTTTAAAATTAAAGTAAGAACCAGAGCTTTGATCAGTGGTTATCCTTGTCAAGAAATGACTCGTTGATATAAAACTGAGTCAATAAAGCTGTTTCTCAGGGTCAGAGAATCATTACAGTCTAGTGGAATAAGGTAACCACTCATTTTATGCAAGCACCTTTGTGAACTGCTGAATAGCATATCTGAGATGAGGTTTTCTATGATGAGAGGCTGATTTCTTTTCCTTTTTTAATTATAAAAGACAGTTTGCATACCGTAGGCAGTAATTGCCTCGAGCAGGACCGCTCTAATTAGGTGTCCTCTTGAGGGCTCTGCACTCTTGCATATTTAAAATGAGACAGAATTGAACTTTAAAGCAACGCCGGTAATTAGTATGGGTTGTCTGGAGTGACACCTTCACAGATGATGGGTGGATGAATAGATGACCAGTGGAGTGGCAGAGACAAGCTATGAGCCCTTTTTAGTAAATCCTTGCTCTGACTTTTGTTATCTTGAGGGGATTCCAAAAAGATCTACGATAGACCCTCACATTCAACAGCATCTTTGAGTTCAGGCAAATTGATTTTTCTTTCTTGTCACCCCTTTACGTTTTTTATAACAAAAAAAATTAATGAGTGCAGGTGACTGTGGATTGAAAACATTATATAGAACACAGAGCATTTTGATTAAATATTAAATGAAGAAATTTCAAATATAAGGCAAAGTTGAGCCATAAATGTTTTTACAAAGTCTAGAAAAACTTGGCACTGATTTATTGGTGCCCAAGACCCCAGTAAACTGAAACTGGGCCTCGGCCCTGACCCAAAGGGAGCGGGCCACACGTTTCCAGTTGACAAGCATGGCCTCGGCCTTGCAAACTGAATTAAACGCTTTTAAAATGTGTTTGTACGACAATATATTAATACTGGAAAGGTTTGTCTTGTAAATTATAATTAGGGGTTGTTTTTTGTAAACGACGGTGCTTACTAGGTAGTTCAGTGTACATTAACAATAGAAATAAAAACTAACGTTATTTCGTTTTTAATGGTTTGGAACGAACTAAAAAAGTGAACAATGTTTGATTTAACTCGTTCTTATGGCGATCATCGTGCTCGGGAGTCAGCGTGAAAACCCGCCTACTAGGATAAAAACATTAACGTTGATAGGCGACTCACCTGTCATTCAAGTGTGTCACCACATTCCTCTGTCTCATTGGTCAGTTCTTGTCTAGCTATTATTCTATTGGTTAATATTGTGGTTGCTCCACCCGACCAGGAAGAGCTTGTACTGGCTGGCTGTCAGGTAAATATTCAGCAGAGGATGCTAGTTATCACATAGGGAAATTAAATCCTAACTAACTGGAGCAATGATGAGACCATATGCTTCACCGACGACATTAAGGTATGTTATGCTCCTTACACCACTCAGTAAACTTTGGCAGTACATACGGTGATGGTGCGGCCTGTTACCATTAGCACGGTAGCTAAATTCAGTGTTAACGTTATGGTGTTTAGCTATTAGCACAATGACAAGTTTATGAACCGGACCGAACCTTATGGACCGAACCTTTTACAAAGAAGTTGCGAAAACAAGTAGCAACGTTAAAAAAGGAAACACGGAAAACGAGTACGTTTGGATTGTTTTGCCAGTAGCGGAGATGGGGCTAAGGAATGACCCGGGATTAGCCATGCTACTTCCCAAATGTGTGCTTTATTAGGTCACATCAAGAATTTCCAAGTAATAATTTAGCCATTACATATTAGCTATTTCATCATTAGTAATCATCTGCTGTTGCTGCTACTTTGGTGTCTTACCTCAAATCGTCAATACGCGTCACAAAATGGCCATTTAAATGTATCGTTTCCACTTACATACTTGCTTATATCAGCTGTAATGCGCTTCGGGTTACCCTAACCCTATTGTAGACGCTGTCTGTTCATTCAAAGTACATTTCTATTGTTCTCTGCTATCTCCATCATTTACCCAGAAAAGACAGCTGGTCCAGACTTTAGTAAGCGATGAGCGATGCTCAGATGAACCTCCTCATGAACCTTCTGGCGACTGGACTCAGAACTTTAGGGCCTCCCTTGATTTGTGAGTACTGCTCCTAAAGAGAGATGATGATCACTAATGACACGAGCTCCTAGCCCTCGTTGGGGGTCTGGATTACTGGTGTCATATGGTGGCGGGGGTTTGGGTCAGGCTTTCAGCACGCAGTCACACGTGATGTCCCACAGGTGCTGGATCTGAGTCCAGAATGAACGGGCCAGTCAGTAGCATCAATGTATGACACACTCCGATCACACCTCATAAAGCCAGGTGTGGTGGTCAGAGATCTTCTGCTGGAGGTCATTTGGGGTTCTCTGGCAGGTCTCCTGCTGTGTTGATGGACTAGTGTCCTCTCATGGGTTAGGGGTTAGGGAATAAACCAGAAAGGAGGAGAGGGAAGGGTCTGTGGGCTCCTTCCTTATGTGAGGGGTCCGTCCTCCACGTGGCCCATTGCAGAGCAGCATATCGACCTGCTTCAGTCTTTATGGTTTCAGGACCGGAGGCCAGGTTGTGAGGGGGGTTATCTGGAGTGTTCTGATGCTGAGGCTTCTGCTGCCCTCTTGATAAACTGGTGTGTGTGTGTGTGTGTGTGTGTGTGTGTTGTGTGTGTGGTGTGTGTGTGTGTGTGTGTGTGTGTGTAACGACCTGTAAATCTCAGGGCTTTTTTTCCACTGTATTTTCATTGGAATTTTGTCACAATCCTTGTGTGATCTCGGCGTGTTCAGAGCACACAGGAACCTTTGTTTAGTTCGTTTTCAAGCGTTCCCATTTCATCGCTTCACATTTCAGTCTCAGAGCCTGTGGCACTAAGAGCGGATCAGCCAAGGATTTGGGCTTATTTGTGTGTTTCTGGAACGGAATTCCAGAATTCCAGAATGAGAGTTCAGCTTACACACATAGATGCGCACACACACACACACACACACACACATAGATGCGCACACACACACACACACACACACATAGATGCACACACACACACAGATACACACACACATAGATGCACACACACACACATAGATACACACACACAAACACAACATAGACGCACGCACACACACACATAGATGCACACACACACACACATAGATGCACACACACACACACACAGATGCACACACACACACACACACATAGATGCACACACACACACTAACACACATAGATGCACACTCACACACACACACACACACACACAGATGCACATACACACATAGATGCACATACACACACACACACACAGCTCTTTTCCTGTCTTCCTGCCACCCACAAGAAAAAGAATGTTTCTTTTTATTCCCTTCTATCAATTACAACATAGATCGACAGTCATTTGCCAGTTATGTGGTTAATTGATACTGATTGATGAGTGATAATTCAATTTTAAGGTTGAAATTCAGCTCTGATCGCACTTTCAAATACAATCTTTTCACATTGGAGCTTTTTCATTTTTCCTGCTCCAAATTTAGAATAAAGAACCTGAAATGGCAGAGCCCTAATGCTCCTGTCCAGGTTTTAGTTACATCTGATGTGCAATAGCTGCCATGCTTTTATGCTAATAAATTCTTTCAAGGCTCAACAACCATTTGGAATGAAACGTCCCAATTGTAAACAGAGAGACACACTTTCACATTTGCAGTTGGACACTCATGTCAGAGTGTGACAGACAGGAAGGTTGTTGTAGATCAGAGGAAGTTCAGGCCTATTTATTTTCACTCATTATCATGCAATGAAAATATATAGAATGAATGTATGGATGCCACAGTCCCTCTGGAGTTAGCAGCATCAGCAAATGAAATGAGCTGTTGTTTGGCCCAGTATCAGCAGTTCCTGATTATTATTATTATGATGATGATGATGATGATGATGTCCCCCTCATAAAGCAGCGTCCACGCTGGCTGTCAGTCACTATGAGCTGCCTGTTCTCCAGAGCTTCAGCTCTGCTCTGCTGCCATGCCCTGACCCTGACCCTGACCCTAACCCTAACCCTAACCCTAACCCTAACCCTGACCCTGACCCTGACCCTAACCCTGACCCCGACCCTGACCCCGACCCTGACCCTGACCCCCCCGACCCTGACCCTGACCCTAAGCCTGACGCCGACCCTGACCCTAAGCCTGACCCTAACCCCGACCCCGACCCCGACCCTGACCCTAACCCTGACCCTGACCCTGACCCTGACCCTAACCCTAACCCTAAGCCTGACCCTGACCCCGACCCTGACCCCGACCCTGACCCTGACCCTGACCCTAAGCCTGACCCTAACCCCGACCCCGACCCTGACCCTGACCCCGACCCTGACCCTGACCCTAACCCCGACCCCGACCCTGACCCTGACCCTGACCCTCACCCTGACCCTAACCCTGACCCCGACCCCGACCCGACCCTAACCCTGACCCCGACCCCGACCCCGACCCTGACCCTAACCCCGACCCCGACCCCGACCCCGACCCTGACCCTGACCCTGACCCTCACCCTGACCCTGACCCTAACCCTGTCATTGTCGGCCTCAGACCACGGATGAGCAGCCTGTAGCCATGGAGGGGCACGCCACCAAAAACAATGAAAGCACTTTCCCCAGCTTTGTGGACCTGGATGACTTCCTAACCAAGCACGACTCCAACTTCATCTGGCTCCTCATTGGTGAGTCGAGACGCTAGTAAAAGTACAAAAGTAGAAGTCGTTGTCTTGTTCCTTTCAACACATCGTTCCTCCTTTTTGCATTTTGAAATGGATCGTTAGCGTTCTTTTTCCAACCAGGGGAACTGATCCTGTACTGAAAGGACAGTCTTGATATTTGAGGCTCTAGCAGACAAGACAACAGGTCATGTCATCATGGCAGACAGCAACAGTAAGTCAGGAACTCCAAATCAGTCTGGTTGGTGTCCCTGAGGAAGGGGGGCAGCTCTATTGTCTGTGGCAGTACCAAGGCCACAGGGGGATGTGCCATCGTAGTAAAGTACAAGGAAATGCTTCACTGCCATTGACGGTTCGCTGCTAACAGCTCAGCTAACCTTTCTGAGGAAGGTCAGGTCACAAGGAAACCACACCTTAGCTGTAGTTTGCTCTCTGACCTGCAAGTAGGCCGTGAGATGGAGCAGATGTTAGCAGGCTTTAGACAAACCTCTGACAGTGATGTCGCCATGTTGTGGAAGAGCGTGGCCCAAAGAACCCGCTTCCTCTTTCGGAGCGATAGTCACAGCTGTCATCTGTGACTGCTGATTGCCTTCCGCCTCCAGCCTCGACCTGAGGTTCGACCTTCTGTTTCTGCGCAACGCATCAGTGCGTAGATCCTCCAATATTTCTTCTTGACTAAACCTGAGCTTTCTTTTCAGCAACCATTCTGTCCTGTGGATGGATCATCTATTTAACTTATTACAACTCCCGCAACATCGGCCTGATCCTCACCCTGGTCATCAACAGACTCTACAAAGATGGCTACATTCATCTTGGTGAGCTTGTCAGGACCTCTGTGGAATGGTGATGAAACGGGAGGTGGAGCTGTGCCAAAGCTCTCCGTTCCAGGCTTTAACTCCTCCACTGAATATTTCATGATGAGCTGCTTCCCTCAGTGATCGTCTGCGTTGAGTGTGAACAGAAAAGTTCTTCTGCCTGTGCCAATGAAACAAAGGTTCATTTAGAAAACGACGAGATTTAAACAACTAATAGTTGTTCTTTTCCAATGAAAAACCTTTTATTTGGCAGGGACATCTGCACTCTAACATAAGAGGTGTCTCCATGTCACTGATGCTTCTAATGAGGCTTAATTGATCTGAAGTCAGATATGTCATTAACATTCAGAGCAAAGCATGTTTAAGAAACATTGTGTCGAGTGATTATCAAGGATTAAAGGATGAACACATGAATTGTCTGTCTTCCTCCCACTGTGAAGACGCCCTGAACCACTCAGCTACTGGTGGACCGTTTGAGTTGTTCTTGATTGACAGGTGTTATTGATTATTCCAGTTATTTGGGATGATTCACACATCATTAAAAGGTCTCTTCTCCCTACACACTGAGCACATTCATTTTGGGCTGAACTATTTTGGAAGAGGTGATGCAGGTCATGGCCGTCTTTAGGAGGGTGGTGAGCAAAAGAGCCGCACACTTCCTGTCCTGCAGCATTTGAAGGGACAAATTCTGGAGCACGGTTAGATTTTGACACTCAGGCATTGAATCATTGAAAATAGTTTCACCTGAAAACAATTAATAGAAGACAGTCATGTTTCAATTTCATGCCCAGTAAAGCTTAATGAGAACATAATGAAGAGATTTCCGTAGTAATGAGAGCAGCAGCTAAAAAGGTGTAATCTGGAATCTGTGGTCTTTCCCAGGGTCCTTCTCCTTCTCTGTGCTGTCAGGAAAGGTCATGTTCCGAGATGTCTACTACATCAACGGAGACATGTCTCTCAGGTGGCTGCGGCGTTTGCATCTGCTCTGTCCTCTGATTGTCCCTCCACGCTCACTGACCCTTTTCTGCTGGCAGGATACAGGATGGCTTCCTCATATTTCGCTGGTGGAAAATGTTTAACCCAAAACAGAAACAGCACGGTCAGTGAGAGAATGTGTGAACAAAGTCTTTCCAGATCCTAATTTGTGCGTGGAACGACACAGCTTTACCACATCACTTGTCTTTAGAAGCCTGAATCCCCACTCTTTCTCATCTTCAGACCCTAAGGCAGAAACCAGGCTTTACGTGACAGTCAACGGCTTTGAATTTCATGTCTACAACCGCACTGACCTCTACGCCCGACTGCAGGAGACGTTTGGACTGGAGTCCACACTAATGACGCCCAAAAGGATGAGGAGAGGACGAAAGGATTCCAAAAAGACCCTGGAAAGGTCTGAACAATGTTCCATAGTTACAGTATCTGGCCCCTGCACTTGTCTTAATTGGATGAATAATTGCATTAGCCTGATGCACAAGTTTGAGCTGAAGACCGAACTGCAAGTAAGCAGAAGTCAGCACTTTCCTTTGAGCCCTAATGAGCGGCTGGAGCTGCACTTAGGCACTCCTTAATTCCTGGCAAAATCCTTTAGAAGCAGAATCTAACCATTGTCATCAGTGCTTTAACCATTTCTGGAGAAGTGAATGGACTTGTGTCCTCTGACTATTTGTTAGTGTGGACATTAAAGCGGAGAGTGCGGACCCCTCATCGTCTTGGCGCTCTCTCATTCCTGTCATCAAAGTGAACATCAGCACTGTGAGTCCTTCGGAAAAAGGCAAACAAGGATTCAATCTTGGAAATTTCTACCAAGTATTCCAAGTTTACTGTCTTGTAGGGTCGTCTGGCCTTTGGGAACCACTACCTCCCTCAAACCTTGTGCATGAACTTTGAAGATGCCTTCTTGACGTACGCCACCAAGCCGCCATCGAGCCACCTGGATCAGTACATGCACATCGTCAAGGGCTCGCTGGAGAACGTCCGTGTGATGCTGGTTCCCAGCCCACGCTACCTTGGCCTACAAAATGACGAGTCAGTCCCTCTTTTGCTCATGTAACTCATCACCGGTAAAATAAACGGAGCAGACTTTTGGTACTAACACGAGTTATTACAGACAGACTTGTAAACATACATTTTTCAAGTCAGGTTATTGTCAGAGCTCAAACTATAGACTTTGAGCTCATTGCTTGTAGAATTATAGTTTCAACCCAAACTTTCACATTCAGTTTGAACTAATATAGAAGACAAGCTCAAAGTAACTCTTGTGTTTGGATTGACTGAACAATAAGACAAATAATGTTGCTTCTTTTTAAGAGAAATGAAAGGTTAAGTTGTTCAAAATGTTGGTAGAAGAATTTGATCTGGCATCCATTGCATTTCCCCCCTTAACTTTAAATGTGCTGTTTAAAAACTGTAAGTAAATCTCTCTCTTCCCTTCAGCTGATTAAAGTTTAGCAGAGCAGAACTCTGTTGACCTGCTGAGTACGGACGCACGCTCAAATCAAGTCAGCACCTGAAACCGTTGTAGGCCATGTTGGCGACTTCAGCCACAAGCAGTCCTTGACATGTCTTAAAGATGGTCCACCTAATGAAATCAGCTCCGTTTGTGAAGCTGTTCTACGAGGCAGCTTTCAATGAAGAGCTAATATTTATTTATTCTTTGGATTCCTCTTTATGAACATATCTCAGAAATCTCTGTCTAAACTGTCCTGATTTAGACCCCCCAGGCTGATGGGAGAAGGGTTTGTAGTGATGCAGTCCAACGATGTTGACATCTACTATTACCAGGATGAACCTGGTAGGCACACACACACACACACACACACACACACACACACAGACTGAGCAGTAGATATCAGAGAGATGGGTATGTGAAGGAGATGAAGAGTGTGTTAGAGTGTGTGTTTGTGTGTAGGTCTGGTGCCTGTGAGGAGGAGGATGGGGAAGAGGCAGAGACCAGCAGTGAGGACGATAAGCTCCAGGACCTGCCTCCGTGTTGGGGGCTTGACATTGTCTGTGGAAAAGGAACTGACTTCAACTACGGACCCTGGGCAGATCGTCAGCGGTGAATAAGCATCATTCAAACTCATTCGCTGGTTCGGGTTAGCTCATTAGGTCTGTTGGGAGCTGGGATGAGAAACGGAGGGTTCTTGGTTTGAGCCCCTTTGCAGACAAAGCATAGAAGGTGTTCTGTCTGCACTGGGGCTCAAACCAAGAACCCTCTGGCACTTTCCCCCACAACACCTTCAGAGCACTGCCAAGGTACCCTTGAGCAAGGTACCGAATCATATAGGAACCTGCAGAGAACTGGCAACTCATCCAGGGGTGGACCCATTGTGGACCCTCCCTGTGACCCCAAAAGGGATAAAGCAGATGAGAGGAGACAAACTCATTAGCACATAATGGTCAGATAATGCTTAGAATAACAATAATAGCACTAATAATAACAAAAACAACAATAATAATCATCATAATAATCACAATAACCATAATAATAATGGTTAGACTAATAATGAAACTACTAATAATAATAAAGATTAAATGGTAACCACAACATAATAAACCACATGGTAGCTCAGTCTGTTGGGGACTGGGCTGAGGAGTGGAGGGTTCCCATGGAAACAGGGTCCAACAGCTGGGATGGACTCAATCCTTTTGGGGTTAGGGGAGGGTGCTGAAGCGCTCATCACTATTTCTTACATTTCCCAGGGACTGCCTGTGGAAGTTCTTCCTGCCGGCTGACTATCAGCCCATGAAGGTGACGGAGGCTGCACAGCCTGGACGGCCCCGGCAGATCCAGGCCTTCGAGCTCCGCATGAACATCATCGCTGATGCCACCATCGACCTGCTGTTTACCAAAAACAGGGTGACTCCCTCTGTCTGTCTCACAGGATCTCTCTCACCTCTCTCATCTCTCTCTCATCTGTCTCTCATCTCTCACTCATCTCTCTCATCTGTCTCTCTCTCTCTCATCTCTCTCTCACCTCTCTTAACAGCAGTGGGGACATGACGAGGTTTTAGTGAAGGTAACAGAGCAGGGGGAGATGAACGCTGCAGCATGGCTGCTCTGAGGGACAGGTTAGGGTTTTAACTGTTTTTATGTGAACAGAGCACTTGTAAATAAAGTACACTTTAAAAGTCAAAAGTCTCTCACCTCTCTCATCTCTCTCATCTGTCTCTCTCTCTCTCATCTGTCTCTCATCTCTCACTCATCTCTCTCTCATCTCATCTCTCTCTCTCTCTCTCTCTCATCTGTCTCTCTCTCTCTCATCTCTCTCTCATCTCTCTCTCTCTCATCTCTCATCTTCTCTCATCTCTCATCATCTCTCTCTCATCTCCTTCATCTCTCTCATCTCTCTCTCATCTCCATCTCTCTCCTCTCACTCATCTCTCACTCATCTCTCTCATCTCTCTCTCATCTGTCTCTCCTCTCTCTCTCTCATCTCTCACTCATCTCTCTCTCATCTCTCACTCATCTCTCTCATCTCTCTCTCATCTCTCACTCATCTCTCTCATCTCTCTCCTCATCTCTCTCATCTGTCTCTCTCTCTCCATCTGCTCTCATCTCTCTCATCTGTCTCTCATCTCTCATCTCTCACTCATCTCTCTCTCATCTCTCACTCATCTTCACTCATCTCTCTCATCTCATCTCTCTCTCATCTGTCTCTCTCTCTCTCATCTGTCTCTCATCTCTCACTCATCTCTCTCTCATCTCTCACTCACCTCTCTCATCTCTCTCTCATCTGTCTCTCTCTACTCATCTGTCTCATCTCTCACTCATCCTCACTCATCTCTCACTCATCTCTCACTCATCTCTCTCATCTCTCACTCATCTCTCTCTCATCTCTCACTCACCTCTCTCATCTCTCTCTCATCTGTCTCTCTCTCTCTCATCTGTCTCTCATCTCTCACTCATCTCTCACTCATCTCTCACTCATCTCTCACTCATCTCTCTCTCATCTCTCACTCATCTCTCACTCATCTCTCTCATCTGTCTCTCATCTCTCTCATCTCTCATCTGTCTCTCATCTCTCACTCATCTCTCTCTCATCTGTCTCTCATCTGTCTCTCATCTCTCTCTCATCTCTCTCTCATCTCTCTCTCATCTCTCTCTCATCTCACTCATCTCTCACTCATCTCTCACTCATCTCTCACTCATCTCTCACTCATCTCTCACTCATCTCTCTCATCTGTCTCTCTCTCTCTCATCTCTCTCATCTGTCTCTCATCTCTCACTCATCTCTCTCTCATCTGTCTCTCATCTCTCACTCA
>SWLE01000818.1:0-15212 GCA_004026145.2 Takifugu bimaculatus | reverse complement strand
CCAGCTGTCCTCTGCGTCCGACTCCGCGCCGCTGTAGCGTCTGTTTCTACTGAAGGCGCAGGAGTCTTTCTTCCGAGAGAAAACATTGTTATGGGTAGTTGTTGGCGCTCTTTCTTTTTCTGAGCAAGAAGATTTTTTAGAAACGGATATGCCACCTTCGATTATATTTGAGAACTGCAATGAACGACTCGCAAAAAAAATCCGCGAAGCCGCAAAGATGAACCGCGATATAGCGAGGGATCACTGTATAGCCTTTTCTTTTTGGGGGGAATGGATTGGAGGCTGCTCCAACATTGAGGTTTGGACTGTGACCAAAGCAAAATGGACAATCTCCACAGAATAAATGTTTCAAGAAAATAAGTTTGAGTGTATTAACTTCAAAAGGCCATTTTCTTGCACCTGCTCTCGCTTACGGCCATACCACCCTGAGAACCCCATCTCGTCCATCTCGGAAACTCTAAGCAGGGTCGGGCCTGGTTAGTACTTGGATGGAGAACCGCCTGGGAATCCAGGTGCTGTAAGCTTTTTTGCACTCTTCCACTGGGTCAGCAGAGGCCGCCAGTGTTCCTGATAATTATCCAGCCAGATGTAATTCACTTCTTAAGTACTTCTAACATTGAGATTTAATGTTGCACTATTGTACATCGTTTGAGATTTAATATTTTAGTGTGTGTGTGTGTGTGTGTGTGTGTGGTTGCGTCCGTCGTGTGTGTCTGTGTGTCTGTGTGTTTGTGTTTAAATAAAATTGAATTTCCCACTTTGGTCCACACTATTGTCAACATTTCTGTCTTCAAAAAAAGCCAACTCAAGGCGGCAGATTCCTGAATTGAAACAATATCTAAAGAACTCAAGTATCATACTAACAACACTAATATTCCATCTGTCTATCCCCAACTGAATTAACTCCACACCTATCTCATCAGATTATTTGTAACAGAATAAGCAGATAACGTAGCATTTCCCTGTTCATATCTGCTACTTGCAATTTAGAATTTGTCAATAAAACTATGCTATGACACAAACTACAGTTTAATAGATGGCTGTGCTCCTAAAAAGAGCAGCATTTGGGCTCATAAACCTCACAGACACTGCTATGCTCTTTAAACATTTTTATGATGGTGAATTTTTTCAATCAAATATCTTCTCTTTGATAATGCCCAAAGCTGGATTCGAACTCTCCCTCTGGGGTCTTCAGGAGGTTTCAATCAGGTTGTCTGTTACAGCAATTGTCAACTGGCCCGCACCGGCCCGGATCGATTCCCGGCCATGGCAAGCCCGATTCCCGCCATGGCACATTGCTTTTAAGTTGATTTCATTTATCGGACTTGAATCTTGTTTGATTTTTTTGAAGGCGTTTCACCTCTCATCCAAGAGCCGTTCTAGGCAGATTTGATGATATGACGCTCATAGGCTATACAGTGATCCCTCGTTTATCGCGGGAGTTACGTTCCAAAAGTAACACGCGAAAAGTGAAATCCGCGAAGTAGCAACTTTTTTTTTTTAATTATTTTACAATGCAATACTGAACAGTAGAATGAAACCAAACATCAAAACCTGTTTTAAAAGACCAACTTTTTTAAAACAATAATTTTAATCTAGTAATACAAGGTTGGAAACATTGTCACTCGCGTATTTCCCAGTCCCAGCTGTGCCTCTGCGTCCTGACTCCGCGCCGCTGTAGCGTCTGTTTCTACTGAAGGCGCAGGAGTCTTTCTCCGAGAGAAGAACATTGTTATGGGTAGTTGTTGGCGCTCTTTCTTTTCTGAGCAAGAAGATTTTAGAAACGGATATGCCACCTTCGACATAACTGCATGCATGAACACTCGCAAAAAAAACCGAAGCGCGAAACCGATGAACCGCGATATAGCGAGGGATCACTGTATAGCCTTTTCTTTTTGGGGGGAATGGATTGGAGGCTGCTCCAACATTGAGGTTTGGACTGTGACAAAGCAAAATGGACAATCTCCACAGAATAAATGTTTCAAGAAAATAAGTTTGAGTGTATTACTTCAAAAGGCCATTTTCTTGCACCTGCTCTCGCTTACGGCCATACCACCCTGAGAACGCCCGATCTCGTCCGATCTCGGAACTAAGCAGGGTCGGGCCTGGTTAGTACTTGGATGGGAGACCGCCTGGGAATACCCAGGTGCTGTAAGCTTTTTGCACTCTTCCACTGGGTCAGCAGAGGCCGCCAGTGTTCCTGATAATTATCCAGGCCAGATGTAATTCACGTTCTTAAGTACTTCTAACATTGAGATTTAATGTTGCACTATTGTACATCGTTTGAGATTTAATATTTTAGGAGTGTGTGTGTGTGTCTGTGTGTGTGTGCGTGCGTGCGTCCGTGCGTGTGTGTGTGTGTGTTTGTGTTTAAATAAAATTGAATTTCCCACTTTGGTCCACACTATTGTCAACATTTCTGTCTTCAAAAAAAAGCCAACTCAAGGCGGCAGATTCCTGAATTGAAAACAATATCTAAAGAACTCAAGTATCATACTAACAACACTAATATTCCATCTGTCTATCCCCAACTGAATTAACTCCACACCTATCTCATCAGATTATTTGTAACAGAATAAGCAGATAACGTAGCATTTCCCTGTTCTAGCTGCTACTTGCAATTTAGAATTTGTCAATAAAACTATGCTATGACAACAAACTACAGTTTAATAGATGGCTGTGCTCCTAAAAAGAGCAGCATTTGTGGCTCATAAACCTCACAGACACTGCTATGCTCTTTAAACATTTTTATGATGGTGAATTTTTCAATCAAATATCTTCTCTTTGATAATGCCCAAAGCTGGATTCGAACTCTCCCTCTGGGGTCTTCAGGAGGTTTCAATCAGGTTGTCTATTACAGCAATTGTCAACTGGCCCGCACCGGCCCGGGATCGATTCCCGGTCATGGCACCGATTCCCGGCCATGGCACATTGCTTTTAAGTTGATTTCATTTATCGGACTTGAATCTTGTTTGATTTTTTTGAAGGCGTTTCACCTCTCATCCAAGAGCCGTTCTAGGCAGATTTGATGATATGACGCTCATAGGCTATACAGTGATCCCTCGTTTATCGCGGGAGTTACGTTCCAAAAGTAACACGCGAAAAGTGAAATCCGCGAAGTAGCAACTTTATTTTTTTAAATTATTTTACAATGCAATACTGAACAGTAGAATGAAACCAAACATCAAAACCTGTTTTAAAGACCAAACTTTGTTTAAAACAATAATTTTAATCTAGTAATACAAGGTTGGAAACATTGTCACTCGCGTATTTCCCAGTCCCAGCTGTGCCTCTGCGTCCTGACTCCGCGCCGCTGTAGCGTCTGTTTCTACTGAAGGCGCAGGAGTCTTTCTCCGAGAGAAGAACATTGTTATGGGTAGTTGTTGGCGCTCTTTCTTTTTCTGAGCAAGAAGATTTTTAGAAACGGATATGCCACCTTCGATTATATTTGAGAACTGCAATGAACGACTCGCAAAAAAAAATCCGCGAAGCCGCGAAAGATGAACCGCGATATAGCGAGGGATCACTGTATAGCCTTTTCTTTTTGGGGGGAATGGATTGGAGGCTGCTCCAACATTGAGGTTTGGACTGTGACAAAGCAAAATGGACAATCTCCAGCAGAATAAATGTTTCAAGAAAATAAGTTTGAGTGTATTAACTTCAAAAGGCCATTTTCTTGCACCTGCTCTCGCTTACGGCCATACCACCCTGAGAACGCCCGATCTCGTCCGATCTCGGAAACTAAGCAGGGTCGGGCCTGGTTAGTACTTGGATGGGAGACCGCCTGGGAATACCAGGTGCTGTAAGCTTTTTGCACTCTTCCACTGGGTCAGCAGAGGCCGCCAGTGTTCCTGATAATTATCCAGCCAGATGTAATTCACTTCTTAAGTACTTCTAACATTGAGATTTAATGTTGCACTATTGTACATCGTTTGAGATTTAATATTTTAGGAGTGTGTGTGTGTGTGTGTCTGTGTGTGTGTGCGTGCGTGCGTCCGTGCGTGTGTGTGTTTGTGTTTAAATAAAATTGAATTTCCCACTTTGGTCCACACTATTGTCAACATTTCTGTCTTCAAAAAAAAGCCAACTCAAGGCGGCAGATTCCTGAATTGAAAACAATATCTAAAGAACTCAAGTATCATACTAACAACACTAATATTCCATCTGTCTATCCCCAACTGAATTAACTCCACACCTATCTCATCAGATTATTTGTAACAGAATAAGCAGATAACGTAGCATTTCCCTGTTCATATCTGCTACTTGCAATTTAGAATTTGTCAATAAAACTATGCTATGACACAAACTACAGTTTAATAGATGGCTGTGCTCCTAAAAAGAGCAGCATTTGTGGCTCATAAACCTCACAGACACTGCTATGCTCTTTAAACATTTTTATGATGGTGAATTTTTCAATCAAATATCTTCTCTTTGATAATGCCCAAAGCTGGATTCGAACTCTCCCTCTGGGGTCTTCAGGAGGTTTCAATCAGGTTGTCTGTTACAGCAATTGTCAACTGGCCCGCACCGGCCCGGGATCGATTCCCGGCCATGGCACCGATTCCCCGGCCATGGCACATTGCTTTTAAGTTGATTTCATTTATCGGACTTGAATCTTGTTTGATTTTTTTGAAGGCGTTTCACCTCTCATCCAAGAGCCGTTCTAGGCAGATTTGATGATATGACGCTCATAGGCTATACAGTGATCCCTCGTTTATCGCGGGAGTTACGTTCCAAAAGTAACACGCGAAAAGTGAAATCCGCGAAGTAGCAACTTTATTTTTTTAATTATTTTACAATGCAATACTGAACAGTAGAATGAAACCAAACATCAAAACCTGTTTTAAAGACCAAACTTTGTTTAAAACAATAATTTTAATCTAGTAATACAAGGTTGGAAACATTGTCACTCGCGTATTTCCCAGTCCCAGCTGTGCCTCTGCGTCCTGACTCCGCGCCGCTGTAGCGTCTGTTTCTACTGAAGGCGCAGGAGTCTTTCTCCGAGAGAAGAACATTGTTATGGGTAGTTGTTGGCGCTCTTTCTTTTTCTGAGCAAGAAGATTTTTAGAAACGGATATGCCACCTTCGATTATATTTGAGAACTGCAATGAACGACTCGCAAAAAAAATCCGCGAAGCCGCGAAAGATGAACCGCGATATAGCGAGGGATCACTGTATAGCCTTTTCTTTTTGGGGGGAATGGATTGGAGGCTGCTCCAACATTGAGGTTTGGACTGTGACAAAGCAAAATGGACAATCTCCAGCAGAATAAATGTTTCAAGAAAATAAGTTTGAGTGTATTAACTTCAAAAGGCCATTTTCTTGCACCTGCTCTCGCTTACGGCCATACCACCCTGAGAACGCCCGATCTCGTCCGATCTCGGAAACTAAGCAGGGTCGGGCCTGGTTAGTACTTGGATGGGAGACCGCCTGGGAATACCAGGTGCTGTAAGCTTTTTGCACTCTTCCACTGGGTCAGCAGAGGCCGCCAGTGTTCCTGATAATTATCCAGCCAGATGTAATTCACTTCTTAAGTACTTCTAACATTGAGATTTAATGTTGCACTATTGTACATCGTTTGAGATTTAATATTTTAGGAGTGTGTGTGTGTGTGTGTGTGTGTGTGTGTGCGTGCGTCCGTGCGTGTGTGTCTGTGTGTCTGTGTGTTTGTGTTTAAATAAAATTGAATTTCCCACTTTGGTCCACACTATTGTCAACATTTCTGTCTTCAAAAAAAAAGCCAACTCAAGGCGGCAGATTCCTGAATTGAAAACAATATCTAAAGAACTCAAGTATCATACTAACAACACTAATATTCCATCTGTCTATCCCCAACTGAATTAACTCCACACCTATCTCATCAGATTATTTGTAACAGAATAAGCAGATAACGTAGCATTTCCCTGTTCATATCTGCTACTTGCAATTTAGAATTTGTCAATAAAACTATGCTATGACACAAACTACAGTTTAATAGATGGCTGTGCTCCTAAAAAGAGCAGCATTTGTGGCTCATAAACCTCACAGACACTGCTATGCTCTTTAAACATTTTTATGATGGTGAATTTTTCAATCAAATATCTTCTCTTTGATAATGCCCAAAGCTGGATTCGAACTCTCCCTCTGGGGTCTTCAGGAGGTTTCAATCAGGTTGTCTGTTACAGCAATTGTCAACTGGCCCGCACCGGCCCGGGATCGATTCCCGGCCATGGCACCGATTCCCGGCCATGGCACATTGCTTTTAAGTTGATTTCATTTATCGGACTTGAATCTTGTTTGATTTTTTTGAAGGCGTTTCACCTCTCATCCAAGAGCCGTTCTAGGCAGATTTGATGATATGACGCTCATAGGCTATACAGTGATCCCTCGTTTATCGCGGGAGTTACGTTCCAAAAGTAACACGCGAAAAGTGAAATCCGCGAAGTAGCAACTTTATTTTTTTTAAATTATTTTACAATGCAATACTGAACAGTAGAATGAAACCAAACATCAAAACCTGTTTTAAAGACCAAACTTTGTTTAAAACAATAATTTTAATCTAGTAATACAAGGTTGGAAACATTGTCACTCGCGTATTTCCCAGTCCCAGCTGTGCCTCTGCGTCCTGACTCCGCGCCGCTGTAGCGTCTGTTTCTACTGAAGGCGCAGGAGTCTTTCTCCGAGAGAAGAACATTGTTATGGGTAGTTGTTGGCGCTCTTTCTTTTTCTGAGCAAGAAGATTTTTAGAAACGGATATGCCACCTTCGATTATATTTGAGAACTGCAATGAACGACTCGCAAAAAAAATCCGCGAAGCCGCGAAAGATGAACCGCGATATAGCGAGGGATCACTGTATAGCCTTTTCTTTTTGGGGGGAATGGATTGGAGGCTGCTCCAACATTGAGGTTTGGACTGTGACAAAGCAAAATGGACAATCTCCAGCAGAATAAATGTTTCAAGAAAATAAGTTTGAGTGTATTAACTTCAAAAGGCCATTTTCTTGCACCTGCTCTCGCTTACGGCCATACCACCCTGAGAACGCCCGATCTCGTCCGATCTCGGAAACTAAGCAGGGTCGGGCCTGGTTAGTACTTGGATGGGAGACCGCCTGGGAATACCAGGTGCTGTAAGCTTTTTGCACTCTTCCACTGGGTCAGCAGAGGCCGCCAGTGTTCCTGATAATTATCCAGCCAGATGTAATTCACTTCTTAAGTACTTCTAACATTGAGATTTAATGTTGCACTATTGTACATCGTTTGAGATTTAATATTTTAGGAGTGTGTGTGTGTGTGTGTCTGTGTGTGTGTGCGTGCGTGCGTCCGTGCGTGTGTGTGTGTCTGTGTGTTTGTGTTTAAATAAAATTGAATTTCCCACTTTGGTCCACACTATTGTCAACATTTCTGTCTTCAAAAAAAAGCCAACTCAAGGCGGCAGATTCCTGAATTGAAAACAATATCTAAAGAACTCAAGTATCATACTAACAACACTAATATTCCATCTGTCTATCCCCAACTGAATTAACTCCACACCTATCTCATCAGATTATTTGTAACAGAATAAGCAGATAACGTAGCATTTCCCTGTTCATATCTGCTACTTGCAATTTAGAATTTGTCAATAAAACTATGCTATGACACAAACTACAGTTTAATAGATGGCTGTGCTCCTAAAAAGAGCAGCATTTGTGGCTCATAAACCTCACAGACACTGCTATGCTCTTTAAACATTTTTATGATGGTGAATTTTTCAATCAAATATCTTCTCTTTGATAATGCCCAAAGCTGGATTCGAACTCTCCCTCTGGGGTCTTCAGGAGGTTTCAATCAGGTTGTCTGTTACAGCAATTGTCAACTGGCCCGCACCGGCCCGGGATCGATTCCCGGCCATGGCACCGATTCCCGGCCATGGCACATTGCTTTTAAGTTGATTTCATTTATCGGACTTGAATCTTGTTTGATTTTTTTGAAGGCGTTTCACCTCTCATCCAAGAGCCGTTCTAGGCAGATTTGATGATATGACGCTCATAGGCTATACAGTGATCCCTCGTTTATCGCGGGAGTTACGTTCCAAAAGTAACACGCGAAAAGTGAAATCCGCGAAGTAGCAACTTTATTTTTTTAAATTATTTTACAATGCAATACTGAACAGTAGAATGAAACCAAACATCAAAACCTGTTTTAAAGACCAAACTTTGTTTAAAACAATAATTTTAATCTAGTAATACAAGGTTGGAAACATTGTCACTCGCGTATTTCCCAGTCCCAGCTGTGCCTCTGCGTCCTGACTCCGCGCCGCTGTAGCGTCTGTTTCTACTGAAGGCGCAGGAGTCTTTCTCCGAGAGAAGAACATTGTTATGGGTAGTTGTTGGCGCTCTTTCTTTTTCTGAGCAAGAAGATTTTTAGAAACGGATATGCCACCTTCGATTATATTTGAGAACTGCAATGAACGACTCGCAAAAAAAATCCGCGAAGCCGCGAAAGATGAACCGCGATATAGCGAGGGATCACTGTATAGCCTTTTCTTTTTGGGGGGAATGGATTGGAGGCTGCTCCAACATTGAGGTTTGGACTGTGACAAAGCAAAATGGACAATCTCCAGCAGAATAAATGTTTCAAGAAAATAAGTTTGAGTGTATTAACTTCAAAAGGCCATTTTCTTGCACCTGCTCTCGCTTACGGCCATACCACCCTGAGAACGCCCGATCTCGTCCGATCTCGGAAACTAAGCAGGGTCGGGCCTGGTTAGTACTTGGATGGGAGACCGCCTGGGAATACCAGGTGCTGTAAGCTTTTTGCACTCTTCCACTGGGTCAGCAGAGGCCGCCAGTGTTCCTGATAATTATCCAGCCAGATGTAATTCACTTCTTAAGTACTTCTAACATTGAGATTTAATGTTGCACTATTGTACATCGTTTGAGATTTAATATTTTAGGAGTGTGTGTGTGTGTGTGTGTCTGTGTGTGTGTGTGCGTGCGTCCGTGCGTGTGTGTCTGTGTGTCTGTGTGTTTGTGTTTAAATAAAATTGAATTTCCCACTTTGGTCCACACTATTGTCAACATTTCTGTCTTCAAAAAAAAGCCAACTCAAGGCGGCAGATTCCTGAATTGAAAACAATATCTAAAGAACTCAAGTATCATACTAACAACACTAATATTCCATCTGTCTATCCCCAACTGAATTAACTCCACACCTATCTCATCAGATTATTTGTAACAGAATAAGCAGATAACGTAGCATTTCCCTGTTCATATCTGCTACTTGCAATTTAGAATTTGTCAATAAAACTATGCTATGACACAAACTACAGTTTAATAGATGGCTGTGCTCCTAAAAAGAGCAGCATTTGTGGCTCATAAACCTCACAGACACTGCTATGCTCTTTAAACATTTTTATGATGGTGAATTTTTCAATCAAATATCTTCTCTTTGATAATGCCCAAAGCTGGATTCGAACTCTCCCTCTGGGGTCTTCAGGAGGTTTCAATCAGGTTGTCTGTTACAGCAATTGTCAACTGGCCCGCACCGGCCCGGGATCGATTCCCGGCCATGGCACCGATTCCCGGCCATGGCACATTGCTTTTAAGTTGATTTCATTTATCGGACTTGAATCTTGTTTGATTTTTTTGAAGGCGTTTCACCTCTCATCCAAGAGCCGTTCTAGGCAGATTTGATGATATGACGCTCATAGGCTATACAGTGATCCCTCGTTTATCGCGGGAGTTACGTTCCAAAAGTAACACGCGAAAAGTGAAATCCGCGAAGTAGCAACTTTATTTTTTTAAATTATTTTACAATGCAATACTGAACAGTAGAATGAAACCAAACATCAAAACCTGTTTTAAAGACCAAACTTTGTTTAAAACAATAATTTTAATCTAGTAATACAAGGTTGGAAACATTGTCACTCGCGTATTTCCCAGTCCCAGCTGTGCCTCTGCGTCCTGACTCCGCGCCGCTGTAGCGTCTGTTTCTACTGAAGGCGCAGGAGTCTTTCTCCGAGAGAAGAACATTGTTATGGGTAGTTGTTGGCGCTCTTTCTTTTTCTGAGCAAGAAGATTTTTAGAAACGGATATGCCACCTTCGATTATATTTGAGAACTGCAATGAACGACTCGCAAAAAAAATCCGCGAAGCCGCGAAAGATGAACCGCGATATAGCGAGGGATCACTGTATAGCCTTTTCTTTTTGGGGGGAATGGATTGGAGGCTGCTCCAACATTGAGGTTTGGACTGTGACAAAGCAAAATGGACAATCTCCAGCAGAATAAATGTTTCAAGAAAATAAGTTTGAGTGTATTAACTTCAAAAGGCCATTTTCTTGCACCTGCTCTCGCTTACGGCCATACCACCCTGAGAACGCCCGATCTCGTCCGATCTCGGAAACTAAGCAGGGTCGGGCCTGGTTAGTACTTGGATGGGAGACCGCCTGGGAATACCAGGTGCTGTAAGCTTTTTGCACTCTTCCACTGGGTCAGCAGAGGCCGCCAGTGTTCCTGATAATTATCCAGCCAGATGTAATTCACTTCTTAAGTACTTCTAACATTGAGATTTAATGTTGCACTATTGTACATCGTTTGAGATTTAATATTTTAGGAGTGTGTGTGTGTGTGTGTGTCTGTGTGTGTGTGTGCGTGCGTGCGTCCGTGCGTGTGTGTGTGTGTGTGTGTTTGTGTTTAAATAAAATTGAATTTCCCACTTTGGTCCACACTATTGTCAACATTTCTGTCTTCAAAAAAAAGCCAACTCAAGGCGGCAGATTCCTGAATTGAAAACAATATCTAAAGAACTCAAGTATCATACTAACAACACTAATATTCCATCTGTCTATCCCCAACTGAATTAACTCCACACCTATCTCATCAGATTATTTGTAACAGAATAAGCAGATAACGTAGCATTTCCCTGTTCATATCTGCTACTTGCAATTTAGAATTTGTCAATAAAACTATGCTATGACACAAACTACAGTTTAATAGATGGCTGTGCTCCTAAAAAGAGCAGCATTTGTGGCTCATAAACCTCACAGACACTGCTATGCTCTTTAAACATTTTTATGATGGTGAATTTTTCAATCAAATATCTTCTCTTTGATAATGCCCAAAGCTGGATTCGAACTCTCCCTCTGGGGTCTTCAGGAGGTTTCAATCAGGTTGTCTGTTACAGCAATTGTCAACTGGCCCGCACCGGCCCGGGATCGATTCCCGGCCATGGCACCGATTCCCGGCCATGGCACATTGCTTTTAAGTTGATTTCATTTATCGGACTTGAATCTTGTTTGATTTTTTTGAAGGCGTTTCACCTCTCATCCAAGAGCCGTTCTAGGCAGATTTGATGATATGACGCTCATAGGCTATACAGTGATCCCTCGTTTATCGCGGGAGTTACGTTCCAAAAGTAACACGCGAAAAGTGAAATCCGCGAAGTAGCAACTTTATTTTTTTAAATTATTTTACAATGCAATACTGAACAGTAGAATGAAACCAAACATCAAACCTGTTTTAAAGACCAAACTTTGTTTAAAACAATAATTTTAATCTAGTAATACAAGGTTGGAAACATTGTCACTCGCGTATTTCCCAGTCCCAGCTGTGCCTCTGCGTCCTGACTCCGCGCCGCTGTAGCGTCTGTTTCTACTGAAGGCGCAGGAGTCTTTCTCCGAGAGAAGAACATTGTTATGGGTAGTTGTTGGCGCTCTTTCTTTTTCTGAGCAAGAAGATTTTTAGAAACGGATATGCCACCTTCGATTATATTTGAGAACTGCAATGAACGACTCGCAAAAAAAATCCGCGAAGCCGCGAAAGATGAACCGCGATATAGCGAGGGATCACTGTATAGCCTTTTCTTTTGGGGGGAATGGATTGGAGGCTGCTCCAACATTGAGGTTTGGACTGTGACAAAGCAAAATGGACAATCTCCACCAGAATAAATGTTTCAAGAAAATAGTTTGAGTGTATTAACTTCAAAAGGCCATTTTCTTGCACCTGCTCTCGCTTACGGCCATACCACCCTGAGAAACGCCGATCTCGTCCGATCTCGGAAACTAAGCAGGGTCGGGCCTGGTTAGTACTTGGATGGGAGACCGCCTGGAATACCAGGGTGCTGTAAGCTTTTTGCACTCCTTCCACTGGGTCAGCAGAGGCCGCCAGTGTTCCTGATAATTATCCAGCCAGATGTAATTCACTTCTTAAGTACTTCTAACATTGACATAGTCGTGTGAGTATTGCGTCACTTCCTGTCTCTTCTATCGTTCGTTGTTGCATTGTGCACGGGGTGCCGTATTCACTTAATATTGAACACTTGGTTGTGTTGTATCACTTTACTTAAAATTTGAAACACTGAAGACATTCTAGTCACCTGATATCAACAGGAAGAAACAACCCATATTCAAACAAATACAGGGCTTCCGCCGATTCACTAGCGTTAGCATGGCCTCACCGTCTGTTTCACCCGGTTGTCTTTGTCTGGTTCAGAGTGTGAATGTTTAGTTACTCCTCTGCCTCCCTTAGTGAAAGGAATAGGGGCAAGAAGTGTAGTTTATTTATGGCTATGGAGGCGAGACTTAGCGAGCTTGAGACGCGGTCCGCAGTCTTGGAGTTAGCTGGAGTTGCGTCATGTAGCCAGGGTAAGCTAGCTGCTGCGGAGCGCCTAGCGTAGCTTCAGCTAGCTGTCCCCCGGCAGCAGCCGAGCAGCCGGCTAGCCAGGGCGCTGGGTGACGGTTCGTAGGAAGCGTAGCCCAAAACAAAGGCCCACGGTGCACCACCAACCGCTTCCCGTGGCTAACCGCTTTTCCCCACTCGGCGACACACCCGCCGAGAAACCGACCCTGGTAATTGGCGACTCTGTTTTGCGCTACGTGAAGCCGACTCCAGCGACCATAGTTAAGTGCATTCCGGGGGCCAGAGCGGGCGACATAGAAGCAAATTTATGGCTGCTGGCGAGACGTAATCGTAAATTTGGTAAAGTTATTATTCACGTCGGAGCCAACGACACCCGGCTTCGTCAGTCGGAGGTCACTAAAATTAACTTGAAGTCGGTGTGTAACTACGCAAAAACGATGTCGGACTCCGTAGCATTCTCTGGTCCCCTCCCCAATCTGGCCAGCGATGAGATGTTTAGCCGCATGTCATCGCTTCGTCGCTGGCTGTCACGGTGGTGCCCCGATAACCAGGTGGCCTTTATAGACAATTGGAGCACCTTCTGGGAAAACCTGGTCTGATTAGGAGAGACGGTGTCCATCCCACTCGAGATGGCGCTTCTCTCATTTCTAGTAATCTGGCTAATTTTATTAGACCCAAAGTGACCTGACAATCCAGGGTCCAGACCAGGACGCAGAGTTGTGGTCTTACACACCTCTCTGCTGCTTCCTTAGAACCCTCATCCACCAACAATAACATATTTAACACTATAGAGGTAGTCTCTGTTCCACGGTTAAAAGTTCACCAAGCACAGAGCAGAGCGGTCAATCACCAAAATCTTATTAAAATTAATACTGAAGCACAAGTTGGAGAAACTAATATCACAATTAAGTGTGGACTGTTAAATATTAGATCTCTTTTGTGTGAAATCCCTGTTAGTGCACGACCTGATAGCGGATCATCACATTGATTTATTTTGTCATACTGAGACTGGCTTCAGGAGGAGGAAGTATGTTAGCCTTAAATGAATCTACTCCTCCTAACCATCTTAATTATAATATTCACGTGTTACTGGTCGAGGAGGGGGAGTGGCAGCAATCTATCACTCCAAGTTATTAATTAACCCAGACCAAAACACAGCTTAGTCATTGAAAGCATGACTCTTGGCATCACTCATCTGAACTGGAGGACAGAAAAGCCACTTATGTTGTAGTAGATATCGGCCCCCTGCTGGGCCACATTCAGAGTTCCTGTCTGAGTTCTCTGATTTTTCTTATCTGAGACTTGGTCCTATAGAACGGAAAAAGTCCTTATCATTGGAGACGTTAATCATCCATATGGACGTTATAAACGACAGCTTTAGAAATGGGCTCATTTCATTACTTGAGTCCAGTGGTTTCCTCCAGCAGATAAAACCAACCAACTCACAGCTTTAACCACACCCTAGATCTAGTCCTGACTTATGGTGTTGAGGTAGAACATGTGTCAGTGTTCCCTCGGAACCCAGTCCTGTCAGACCACTCTTTGATCACTTTTACATTTATGATTAAGGATTCTTCTATGCTCAGAACAAAGTCTTACTATAGCAGATGTCTTTCAGATAATGCTGTAGCTAAGTTTAAGGAAGTGATCCCTGTGCTGATCCCAGGACCACCGTGTGTTTCCCCAGGGATCAATCATTATAATCTGAGCCCTGCTGAGGTTGACTCTATTGCTGAAGGTGCAGCAACCTCACTGAGAATCACGCTTGATTCTGTTGCCCCCCTGAAAAAGAAAATAGTAAATCAGAGGAGGTGTGCCCCCTGGTATAATTCACATATCAGGACCCTCAAGCAGAAAGTGCGAAGACTGGAAAGGAAGTGGCATTCTTGTAAGATAGACAGCTACCATGTAGCCTGGAAAGACTGTCTATTAGTTTACAAAAAGGCCCTTCGCAAGGCTAGAACAGCTTATTTTTCTTCTTTGATTGAGGAAAATAAGAACAACCCCAGGTTTCTCTTCAGCACTGTGGCCAAATTAACCAAGAGTCACAGTGTTTTAGATCCACGTATCCCTTCTTCCCTTAGTGGTGAAGACTTCATGAGCTTCTTCACTGATAAAGTTCTAGCTATCAGAGAGAAAGCTAACCAGGCCATCCCTACAACTGGACCATCACCAGATGTGCCGACTGTGGGAACATGCAGGGTCTCCAACGAGCCCTTAAGCTCCTTCAGCCCTATATATTTTTCTGAGGCGTCATCGCTAATTCAGAAATCCAAGACCACTACGTGTCTTTTAGATCCCATCCCAACACACCTGTTGAAGGATGTTCTACCACTGATAGGCAGTTCTATCCTGGACCAGATCAATGGTTCTTTAGTGTCAGGTTATGTACCCCGGTCCTACAAGGTGGCAGTGATTAAGCCGTTGCTTAAAAAACCATCACTGGATCCTGATGTCTTGGGAAATTATAGGCCAATATCCAACCTTCCTTTTATCTCTAAAGTTCTAGAGAAGGTGGTGGTGACTCAGTTACTGGAGCACCTGCAGAGGAACAGCCTGTTTGAGATGTTTCAGTCAGGCTTTAGAGCTCACCACCGCACAGAAACAGCACTTCTTA
>SWLE01000816.1:25000-26307 GCA_004026145.2 Takifugu bimaculatus | reverse complement strand
AGAGTTAGCATTAGGGTTAGAGTTAGGGTTAGCATTAGCATTAGGGTTAGAGTTAGGGTTAGCATTAGGGTTAGGGTTAGCATTAGGGTTAGAGTTAGGGTTAGGGTTAGCATTAGGGTTAGAGTTAGGGTTAGCATTAGGGTTGGAGTTAGGGTTAGCATTAGGGTTAGGGTTAGCATTAGGGTTAGCATTAAGGTTAGGGTTAGGGTTAGCATTAGGGTTAGGGTTAGCATTAGGTTAGCATTAGGGTTAGGGTTAGCATTAGGGTTAGGTGTTAGAAATAGGGTTAGTGTTAGGGTTAGGGTTAGCATTAGGGTTAGGGTTAGCATTAAGGTTAGGGTTAGCATTAGGGTTAGGGTTAGCATTAGGGTTAGCATTAAGGTTAGGGTTAGGGTTAGCATTAGGGTTAGGGTTAGCATTAGGGTTAGGGTTAGCATTAGGGTTAGGTGTTAGCATTAGGGTTAGTGTTAGGGTTAGGGTTAGCATTAGGGTTAGGGTTAGCATTAGGGTTGGAGTTAGGGTTAGGGTTAGCATTAGGGTTAGGGTTAGCATTAGGGTTAGGGTTGGAGTTAGGGTTAGCATTAGGGTTGGAGTTAGCGTTAGGGTTAGCGTTAGGGTTAGCATTAGGGTTAGGGTTAGCATTAGGGTTAGGGTTGGAGTTAGGGTTAGGGTTAGCATTAGGGTTGGGGTTAGGGTTAGCATTAGGGTTAGGGTTGGAGTTAGGGTTAGCATTAGGGTTGGAGTTAGGGTTAGGGTTAGCATTAGGGTTAGGGTTAGCATTAGGGTTAGGGTTAGAGTTAGGGTTAGGGTTAGCATTAGGGTTAGGGTTAGCATTAGGGTTAGGGTTAGCATTAGGGTTAGGGTTAGCATTAGGGTTAGGTGTTAGCATTAGGGTTAGTGTTAGGGTTAGCATTAGGGTTAGGGTTGGGTTAGCATTAGGGTTAGTGTTGGAGTTAGGGTTAGCATTAGGGTTAGGGTTAGCATTAGGGTTAGGGTTAGCATTAGGGTTAGGTGTTAGCATTAGGGTTAGTGTTAGGGTTAGGGTTAGCATTAGGGTTAGGGTTAGCATTAGGGTTGGAGTTAGGGTTAGGGTTAGCATTAGGGTTAGGGTTAGCATTAGGGTTAGGGTTGGAGTTAGGGTTAGCATTAGGGTTGGAGTTAGCGTTAGGGTTAGCGTTAGGGTTAGCATTAGGGTTAGGGTTGGAGTTAGGGTTAGGGTTAGCATTAGGGTTGGGGTTAGGGTTAGCATTAGGGTTAGGGTTGGAGTTAGGGTTAGGGTTTAGCATTAGGGTTGGGGTTAGGGTTAG
>SWLE01000816.1:0-20000 GCA_004026145.2 Takifugu bimaculatus | reverse complement strand
GCCTTTTATTTCCCCAATGTCAGCGCGTGCACACATGTGCACGTGGCCGACGGCCACCAGGGATCAGCGCTGATCCAGTTCCACCTTTCTGCTCCTCCAGTCTCGACCGTGAAAGCTTTGGTTCTCAATGAAAGCCGAGGCTACAAAAGTGATGTTTAATGAGGACATTTCTGTTCACACTGGTCCAGACGTCACATTTCTGATAGAAAATGGCAGCATAAATAGTCCACGGTCTGAGGTCCTTGGCTTTGACTCGCTCTGGGCCTCAACGGCGTCTGAAGGCGCGCGAGATCCTCCAGGCGTTGGGCTCCTCGTAGCGGTTGTACAGAGGCTCCAGGCGCTGCTGCTTCTTCTGCTTGCTGAGGCGAGTGGGGTCGGACACCTTAAAGAACGCAGGCGCGAACTCCACCAGCCAGCGGGGGTCGATGGTGGTCACCTCCCGCATGTATTCCTTGGTGGTCAGCACCAGCTCATGGTAGACGACCCTGGGGAGGGAAAGCCAGGCTCAGAACGGGCCTGAGGGGGGTCAACAGCAACAGTAAAGGTGTTTTCATACCACTCCGGCTGGCGGTTGAACAGAGCACTGGAGGGGTGGATGTAGACCACCTGCTGGTCGATCAGGGTGCGGTAGCCTTCCTGAGGATCCTTCTTGGCTGCGTTCCTGAAGAAACCACTGCAGATGGCTTTCTGGACCCGGACTGTTGCTTTGCCACAGGACACCACGTCAAGCTTGTGCCTAAGGAGCATCAGGAGCATCAGGAGCATGAGACCTTCATCAGGAAAGGTGGACTGGCTTCCCTCCTAAGCCTGGTACCTGTCCATGATTCCCAGCATCTGTTTGCGGATGTCCTGGGCTCTGCGAAGGGAGCGAGCCTGGATGAAGTTCTCGTAGCACCAGGGGTTGGAGAACTTGTTGTTCTTCCAGGAGTTGTAAACTGCCAACAGGGTCAGATGGTCTCCCTCCGGCTGGTGGAACTTTGCCTTCTTTTGGTCAGCCAAAGCCTGCTTGTCCTGAGGAACCAGGCAGAAATCCCCCAGCAGGGTGGGTTAGAGGTTAGAGGTTAGAGTTAACCCTAACCCATCAGGGTGGTTAGAGGTTAGAGTTAACCCTAACCCAGCAGGGTGGGTTCGAGGTTAGAGTTAACCCTAACCCATCAGGGTGGGTTAGAGGTTAGAGGTTAGAGTTAACCCTAACCCAGCAGGGTGGGTTAGAGGTTGGAGTTAACCCTAACCCATCAGGGTGGGTTAGAGGTTGGAGTTAACCCTAACCCATCAGGGTGGGTTAGGTTGGAGTTAACCCTAACCCAGCAGGGTTGGGTTAGAGTTAGAGGTTAGAGTTACACCTAACCCATCAGGGTGGGTTTAGAGGTTGGAGTTAACCCTAACCCAGCAGGGTGGGTTAGAGTTAGAGGTTAGAGTTAACCCTAACCCAGCAGGGTGGGTTAGAGGTTAGAGTTAACCCTAACCCAGCAGGGTGGCTTAGAGGTTAGAGTTAACCCTAACCCAGCAGGGTGGGTTAGAGTTAGAGGTTAGAGCTAACCCTAACCCAGCAGGGTGGGTTAAAGGTTAGAGTTAACCCTAACCCAGCAGGGTGGGTTAGAGGTTAGAGCTAACCCTAACCCAGCAGGGTGGGTTAGAGGTTAGAGTTAACCCTAACCCAGCAGGGTAGGTTAGAGTTAGAGGTTAGAGCTAACCCTAACCCAGCAGGGTGGGTTAAAGGTTAGAGTTAACCCTAACCCAGCAGGGTGGGTTAGAGTTAGAGGTTAGAGTTAACCCTAACCCAGCAGGGTGGGTTAGAGGTTGGAGTTAACCCTAACCCAGCAGGGTGGGTTAGAGGTTAGAGTTAACCCTAACCCAGCAGGGTGGGTTAGAGTTAGAGGTTAGAGTTAACCCTAACCCCAGCAGGTGGGTTAGAGTTAGAGGTTAGATCCTAACCCTAACCCAGCAGTGGTGGGTTAGAGGTTAGAGTTAACCCTAACCCAAGCAGGGTGGGTTAGAGGTTAGAGTTAGGGTTAGGGTTACCTGGGGGGCCTCCTCCACCTAGGGAAGACCCAGTGTTCCTGCCCATTGTACCCGTCCCCCCCCTACAAGTTCCTTCACGACTGAACAACCTGGTAAAATTATTCCCACCACACCCAAGTTACACCCATAATAGCTACAGATACCCACCACCCCATCACCCAACCGACCACACGGATCACAATTTAATCACACACAGTTTTCACTCCATGTCCTCTGTCTCTCTCTCCCAGACAAGAATCCTCCCCTCTGCCCACAGCTACCTTCCGCTGGTGCCCAGGTGGATCTGACTGAGCTAGGGGATCCCACACAAATGCAGGCCGAAGCAGGCCAAAATGATGACCGGGTGCCAAAAGTCGATTGCTGACTGCCAGACACAACCTATCTGAGCCTCCTACCTCCCCACAAACATCGGGGGAGTCTGCATTGTTTGGCCCAATCAGCCCCAGAGCACCAGCACATCCATTGACCCAAACCTAACTTACCCATCTTCCCCTCTGTTTCCCCTCATCCCCTCCAGTTACTTCTCCAGAGCCAAGTGACAGTTGGCCATCTGTATTTCCTAGCCCGTCTCAACCCTCAACACTTCCCACCTTTAGGCCAAATTACCATTTAGCTAGACCCAACCACAAAATCCAGGACTGGGTCTTCAAAAGCAGTTCAAGTTTCCTCATCCTGGGTGACTCCACGTTGACCACTTCCCCGAACACACCAACCCAGACATACAAATAGATAGTTACCCCGGAGCAAATGCTTACCATTTCCTCAAAGTCTGTGAAAATTCCCCCCCCAACCCGAATACCGAGATCGTAATCTTTGCCATAGGCATTAACAACAGAGACCAGGACCCAAGCAAAACCACAATCAAGCAACTAAGGAGATTATTCCGTGCTGCTAAGCGGACCTTTCCCAATGCAGCAGCCTACTTCCCCATCCTCAACTACTCATCCCAGTTAACACAGACACAACAGGACAATTTGGAACTTATCAACGAAACCATGACAACACATTACAAAACACTACCAGAAATTCCAAACCACCTCTTCATTACAGAAAAAGACAACATCACTTGGACCCCCTATACAGCAAGACTCATATTTGCTAACTGGCGCGGACAACTTCTTCCTGAAACCCCCGTCATTTAATTTGCACTGAGCACAGATTTAACCTCAAACCCAACCCTAACCCAACCTTCATCTCCACCCTACCCTAACCCTAACCCTAACCCTAACCCAAACCCAACCCAAACCCTAACCCTAACCCAACCCCAACCCCTAGCCCTAACCCCAACCCAACCCAACCCAACCCTAACCCAACCCTAACCCCAACCCTAACCCAACCCTAACCCCAAACCCCTAACCCTAACCCTAACCCTAACCCTCCCTAACCCTAACCCTAACCCTAACCCCAACCCCTCTCCCTAACCCCAACCCCTAACCCTCTCCCTAACCCTAACCCCAACCCCTCTCCCTAACCCCAACCCCTAACCCTCTCCCTAACCCTAACCCCTAACCCCAACCCCTAACCCTCTCCCTAACCCCAACCCCTACCTTCCCCCCTACCCTAACCCTAACCCTAACCCTAACCCTTGACTGGGTGATCCAACTCTCTCCCCTATCCTGTCCGGAACCTCTTGAGCCCTGGCTAATCGCTTCCCCCCCCCCCCCCCCCGGGGGGGCCCTCACCCTCTGCACTCCCCTGCTTTCCCGATCAGTAGGCCAGTGCAAAAAAAGTTTTATCCCAAACCCTAACCCAACCCTAACCATGCCCGTGCCACTGATCGGTAGTTCACAGTCCAAATTTGGACTTTAAAACTCACTGGGGACTTGTGGTGAGACCTAAAAGACAGACCGTCCGAGGAAGCTGCTTGGTTGGAGGGGCCCCTGGCGGGCTCGTCTGGTCTTGAACCGGCTTCGCCCGCTTGGCAGCCGAGGGTTATCCGGCTGAGCTAATCATCTTGGCTTTGTGCTGTAAAACACCTATTACCACACAGGAACTCTCCCCAACACACCTCCCACCCATTTATCCAATCAGTCACTCTCCCTCCAGAATTCAAATCATAACGCCCAACCAGAACCTACGACACTTTTTCCCTCCGAAAGTCTCTACAGACCCCCCCTTACTACCCTATCCCAGCCGGGGGGAGGTACTCATCCTCCCTCAACACCTTAAATACAGACACGGGAGCCATTCTCAGGCTTCTCCCCTGATGAAGCAACACAATTGCGAAACGTCGGGATTTTCCACCTCTGTGTGCTAGCTCTGCTGTCCTTTTTACGCTAATTGGACCAGCTTTTAACTTTGCTTTTAACAGAAATTTTCTAGATTGTTTTACGGAAGCTTTTAACTCTTTTTGGCTTTTAAAACTTTGAAATTGAAATAAAGATACTTTTTAATCCAATGGTGGGGGGCTCTGCCAGCCCAGGATCGATTAAATGACTCCTCTGGAAACAATTTTAAACTCCAAGTGGCGCCACTAACTGTTTTGGAAGTCTTATTCCAGCGGAATACAAACAGAAGTACGACGGCAACTAGGACTGAACCAAGATCCTAGGAACTCAAAGCAAACCAAGGATACCCACCCACGTCGAAAACGAAAAGATCGGCCCTGGGAAGAAAGCTACAAACACCAGCATCAGCAGGTAAGAGCCCTCCACCACATGTTTGATTCACACAGGACAGCATCTACACGCAGGGATGGACCTGAGAATGGCTCCACCTTCACATAACAGGTACACACACAATACATCCCTCTTCACGACACCACAGAACAGAACACAAACGCCCAACACACTCCATCCCACTCAATCACCCACCAGACCCAGACACTAGACACACTAGCAAACAATATTTCAAACTGATACAAGCAATACATCACAAAGAAATCATGGACATTTGCACTTACTACTGCCACACTCCCGTTAGGTATGAAAAGACAAGTACATAGACTCACAGACTTCATCAAACCTTCCACTCCAACAAATAGACACACGCAAACAAGATCCAGGAAAACACCAACCAGTGGATGAAAAACACAATCTCTGTACTCCCACCAACATTACGCAAACACAATCATGTCCATATCTGTATCACCCTTCAAACACAATAGCAGCCCAAATAGCCACCGGTTGGGCCCATAAACGCTATGGCCCAAGGACTCACGGCCACTTCATTACAAACATTTCACACACTTTGCCAGGACAGCCAAGAAGCAACCGCCATCATCATTTCTCCACAACCCCAAGTTACAACCAACAACCCACCAACCCATGGCTTAGCCACCATCCCGGAAGTGGTTGAAGAAACCTTTCACCACGACCAACTCTTTCACATCACCCTCCACACACTGTTGAAATAGCAACGTCATCCACCCACACAGTTAGTAAAGGCCCCAGTAAAAAACCGGCCTTCTTTCCACTATTCACCCCGCAACCTACATCACGTCCTAAGATCCCTCCCGGCACACCGACATCACCTTCAGAACTTTCCCATAACGATTCTCCAGACCCATCCACCCTAAACCCTACGGCCAAGCGGGTCACCTGGGGGCCTCCTCCACCTAGGGAAGACCCAGTTCCTGCCATTGTACCCGTCCCCCCTACAAGTTCCTTCACTACTGAACAACCTGGTAAAATTATTCCCACCACACCCAAGTTACCCATAATAGCTACAGATACCCACCACCCCATCACCCAACCGACCACACAGGATCACAATTTAATCACACACAGTTTTCACTCCAATGTCTCTGTCTCTCTCCCAGACAAGATCCTCCCCTCTGCCCCACAGCTACCTTCCGCTGGTGCCCAGGTGGATCTGACTGAGCTAGGGATCCCATCACAATGCAGGCCGAAGCAGGCCAAAATGATGACCAGGGTGCCAAAAGTCGATGCTGACTGCCAGACCACCCTATCTGAGCCTCCTACCTCCCCACAAACATCGGGGGAGTCTGCAATTGTTGGCCCATCAGCCCCAGAGCACCAGCACATCCATTGACCCAAACCTAACTTACCCATCTTCCCCTCTGTTCCCCTCATCCCCTCCAGTTACTTCTCCAGAGCCAAGTGACAGTTTGGCCATCTGTATTTCCTAGCCCGTCTCAACCCTCAACACTTCCCACCTTTAGGCCAAATTACCATTTAGCTAGACCCAACCACAAAATCCAGGACTGGGTCTTCAAAAGCAGTTCAAGTTTCCCTCATCCTGGGTGACTCCAACGTTGACCACTTCCCCGACACACACCAACCCAGACATACAAATAGATAGTTACCCCGGAGCAAATGCTTACCATTTCCTCAAAGTCTGTGAAAATTCCCCCCCCAACCCGAATACCGAGATCGTAATCTTTGCCATAGGCATTAACAACAGAGACCAGGACCCAAGCAAAACCACAATCAAAGCAACTAAGGAGATTATGCCGTGCTGCTAAGCGGACCTTTCCCAATGCAGCAGCCTACTTCCCCATCCTCAACTACTCATCCCAGTTAACACAGACACAACAGGACAATTTGGAACTTATCAACGAAACCATGACAACACATTACAAAACACTACCAGAAATTCCAAACCACCTCTTCATTACAGAAAAAGACAACATCACTTGGACCCCCTATACAGCAAGACTCATATTTGCTAACTGGCGCGGACAACTTCTTCCTGAAACCCCCGTCATTTAAATTTTGCACTGAGCACAGATTTTAACCTCAAACCCACCCTAACCCAACCTTCATCTCCAACCCTACCCTAACCCTAACCCTAACCCTAACCCTAACCCAACCACCCTTGAACCCACTAACCCATAACCCCAACCCCCAACCCCTAACCCTAACCCCAACCCCAACCCCAACCCTAACCAAACCCTAACCCCAACCCCAAACCCAACCCTAACCCTAACCCTACCCCCAACCCCGAACCCTAACCCTAACCCTAACCCCCTAACCCTCCCTAACCCTAACCCCTAACCCTAACCCACCCCTCTCCCTAACCCCAACCCCTAACCCTCTCCCTAACCCTAACCCCAACCCCTCTCCCTAACCCCCAACCCCTAACCCTCTCCCTAACCCCTACCCCTAACCCCAACCCCTAACCCTCTCCCTAACCCCAACCCCTACCTTCCCCCCTACCCCTAACCCTAACCCTAACCCTAACCCTTGACTGGGTGATCCAACTCTCTCCCCTATCCTGTCCGGAACCTCTTGAGCCCTGGCTAATCGCTTTCCCCCCCCCCGGGGGGGCCCCTCACCCTCTGCACTCCCCTGCTTTCCCGATCAGTATGCCAGTGCAAAAAAAGTTTTATCCCAAACCCTGAACCCTAACCCTAACCAACCCTAACCATGCCCGTGGCCACTGATCGGTAGTTCACAGTCCAAATTTGGACTTTAAAACTCACTGGGACTTGTGGTGAGACCTAAAAGACAGACCGTCCGAGGAAGCTGCTTGGTTGGAGGGGCCCCTGGCGGGGCTCGTCTGGTCTTGAACCGGCTTCGCCCGCTTGGCAGCCGAGGGTTATCCGGCTGAGCTAATCATCTTGGCTTTGTGCTGTAAAACACCTATTACCACACAGGAACTCTCCCCAACACACCTCCCACCCATTTATCCAATCAGTCACTCTCCCTCCAGAATTCAAATCATAACGCCCAACCAGAACCTACGACACTTTTTCCCTCCGAAAGTCTCTACAGACCCCCCTTACTACCCTATCCCAGCCGGGGGGAGGTACTCATCCTCCCTCAACACCTTAAATACAGACACGGGAGCCATTCTCAGGCTTCTCCCCTGATGAAGCAACACAATTGCGAAACGTCGGGATTTTCCACCTCTGTGTGCTAGCTCTGCTGTCCTTTTTACGCTAATTGGACCAGCTTTTAACTTGCTTTAACAGAAATTTTCTAGATTGTTTTACGGAAGCTTTTAAACTCTTTTTGGCTTTTAAAACTTTGAAATTGAAATAAAGATACTTTTAATCCAATGGTGGGGGGCCTCTGCCAGCCCAGGATCGATTAAATGACTCCTCTGGAAACAATTTTAAACTCCAAGTGGCGCCACTAACTGTTTTGGAAGTCTTATTCCCAGCGGAATACAAACAGAAGTACGACGGCAACTAGGACTGAACCAAGATCCTAGGAACTCAAAGCAAACCAAGGATACCCACCCACGTCGAAAACGAAAAGATCGGCCCTGGGAAGAAAGCTACAAACACCAGCATCAGCAGGTAAGAGCCCTCCACCACCATGTTTGATTCACACAGGACAGCATCTACACGCAGGGATGGACCTGAGAATGGCTCCACCTTCACATACAGGTACACACACAATACATCCCTCTTCACGACACCACAGAACAGAACACAAAACGCCCAACACACTCCATCCCACTCAATCAACCCACCAGACCCAGACACTAGACACACTAGCAAACAATATTTCAAACTGATACAAGCAATACATCACAAAGAAATCATGGACATTGCACTTACTACTGCCACACTCCCCGTTAGGTATGAAAAGACAAGTACATAGACTCACAGACTTCATCAAACCTTCCACTCCAACAATAGACACACGCAACAAGATCCAGGAAAACACCAACCAGTGGATGAAAAAACACAATCTCTGTACTCCACCACATTACGCAAACACAATCATGTCCATATCTGTATCACCCTTCAACACAATAGCAGCCCAATAGCCACCGGTTGGGCCCATAAGCGCTATGGCCCAAGACTCACGGCCACTTCATTACAAACATTTCACACACTTTGCCAGGACAGCCAAGAAGCAACCCGCCATCATCATTTCTCCACAACCCCCAAGTTACAACCAACAACCCACCAACCCATGGCTTAGCCACCATCCCGGAAGTGGTTGAAGAAAACCTTTCACCACGACCAACTCTTTCACATCACCCTCCACACACTGTTGAAATAGCAACGTCATCCACCCACACAGTTAGTAAAGGCCCCAGTAAAAAACCGGCCTTCTTTCCACTATTCACCCCGCAAACCTACATCACGTCCTAAGATCCCTCCCGGCACACCGACATCACCTTCAGAACTTTCCCATAACGATTCTCCAGACCCATCCACCCTAAACCCTACGGCCAAGCGGGTCACCCTGGGGGCCTCCTCCACCTAGGGAAGACCCAGTTCCTGCCATTGTACCCGTCCCCCCTACAAGTTCCTTCACTACTGAACAACCTGGTAAAATTATTCCCACCACACCCCAAGTTACCCATAATAGCTACAGATACCCACCACCCCATCACCCAACCGACCACACAGGATCACAATTTAATCACACACAGTTTTTCACTCCAATGTCTCTGTCTCTCTCCCAGACAAGATCCTCCCCTCTGCCCCACAGCTACCTTCCGCTGGTGCCCAGGTGGATCTGACTGAGCTAGGGATCCCATCACAATGCAGGCCGAAGCAGGCCAAAATGATGACCAGGGTGCCAAAAGTCGATGCTGACTGCCAGACCACCCTATCTGAGCCTCCTACCTCCCCACAAACATCGGGGGAGTCTGCATTGTTGGCCCATCAGCCCCAGAGCACCAGCACATCCATTGACCCAAACCTAACTTACCCATCTTCCCTCTGTTCCCCTCATCCCCTCCAGTTACTTCTCCAGAGCCAAGTGACAGTTGGCCATCTGTATTTCCTAGCCCGTCTCAACCCTCAACACTTCCCACCTTTAGGCCAAATTACCATTTAGCTAGACCCAACCACAAAATCCAGGACTGGGTCTTCAAAAGCAGTTCAAGTTTCCTCATCCTGGGTGACTCCCAACGTTGACCACTTCCCCGAACACACCAACCCAGACATACAAATAGATAGTTACCCCGGAGCAAATGCTTACCATTTCCTCAAAGTCTGTGAAAATTCCCCCCCCAACCCGAATACCGAGATCGTAATCTTTGCCATAGGCATTAACAACAGAGACCAGGACCCAAGCAAAACCACAATCAAGCAACTAAGGAGATTTATTCCGTGCTGCTAAGCGGACCTTTCCCAATGCAGCAGCCTACTTCCCATCCTCAACTACTCATCCCAGTTACACAGACACAACAGGACAATTTGGAACTTATCAACGAAACCATGACAACACATTACAAAACACTACCAGAAACTTCCAAACCACCTCTTCATTACAGAAAAAGACAACATCACTTGGACCCCCTATACAGCAAGACTCATATTTGCTAACTGGCGCGGACAACTTCTTCCTGAAACCCCCGTCATTTTAATTTGCACTGAGCACAGATTTTAACCTCAAACCCAACCCTAACCCAACCTTCATCTCCAACCCTACCCTAACCCTAACCCTAACCCTAACCCTAACCCAACCCCTAACCCCTAACCCTAACCCAACCCCAACCCCTAACCCTAACCCAACCCCAACCCTAACACCTAACCCTAACCCCTAACCCAACCCTAACCCTAACCCTAACCCCACCCGAACCCAACCCCGAACCATAAACCCCTAACCCTAACCCCGAACCTCTCCCTATCCCTAACCACTACACCCTAACCCCAACCCCTCTCCTAACCCCAACACTAAACCCTCGCCCTAACCCTAACCCCAACCCCCTCTCCCCTAACCCCTACCCCTAAACCCTCGTGACCTACCCTAACCCCTAACCCCAACCCCTAAACCCTCCTCCCTAACCCCAACCCCTACCTTTCCCCCCTACCCTAACCCATAACCCTAACCCTAACCCTTGAATGGGTGATCCAACTCTCTCCCCTATCCCTGTCCGGAAACCTCTTGAGCCCTGGCTAATCGCTTCCCCCCCCCCCCCGGGGGGCCCTCACCCCTCTGCACTCCCCTGCTTTCCGATCCAGTAGGCCAGTGCAAAAAAAGTTTTATCCCAAACCCTGAACCCTAACCCTAACCCCAACCCATAACCATGCCCGTGCCACTGATCGGTAGTTCACAGTCCAAATTTGGACTTTAAAACTCACTGGGGACTTGTGGTGAGACCCTAAAAGACAGACCGTCCGAGGAAGCTGCTTGGTTGGATGGGCCCCTGGCGGGCTCGTCTGGTCTTGAAACCGGCTTCGCCCGCTTGGCAGCCGAGGGTTATCCGGCTGAGCTAATCATCTTGGCTTTGTGCTGTAAAACACCTATTACCACACAGGAACTCTCCCCAACCACACCTCCCACCCATTTATCCAATCAGTCACTCTCCCTCCAGAATTCAAATCATAACGCCCAACCAGAACCTACGACACTTTTTCCCTCCGAAAGTCTCTACAGACCCCCCCTTACTACCCTATCCCAGCCGGGGGGAGGTACTCATCCTCCCTCAACACCTTAAATACAGACACGGGAGCCATTCTCAGGCTTCTCCCCTGATGAAGCAACACAATTGCGAAACGTCGGGATTTTCCACCTCTGTGTGCTAGCTCTGCTGTCCTTTTTACGCTAATTGGACCAGCTTTAACTTGCTTTTTAACAGAAATTTTCTAGATTGTTTTACGGAAGCTTTTAACTCTTTTTGGCTTTTAAAACTTTGAAATTGAAATAAAGATACTTTTAATCCAATGGTGGGGGGCTCTGCCAGCCCAGGATCGATTAAATGACTCCTCTGGAAACAATTTTAAACTCCAAGTGGCGCCACTAACTGTTTGGAAGTCTTATTCCAGCGGAATACAAACAGAAGTACGACGGCAACTAGGACTGAACCAAGATCCTAGGAACTCAAAGCAAACCAAGGATACCCACCCACGTCGAAAACGAAAAGATCGGCCCTGGGAAGAAAGCTACAAACACCAGCATCAGCAGGTAAGAGCCCTCCACCACATGTTTGATTCACACAGGACAGCATCTACACGCAGGGATGGACCTGAGAATGGCTCCACCTTCACATACAGGTACACACACAATACATCCCTCTTCACGACACCACAGAACAGAACACAAACGCCCAACACACTCCATCCCACTCAATCACCCACCAGACCCAGACACTAGACACACTAGCAAACAATATTTCAAACTGATACAAGCAATACATCACAAAGAAATCATGGACATTGCACTTACTACTGCCACACTCCCGTTAGGTATGAAAAGACAAGTACAATAGACTCACAGACTTCATCAAACCTTCCACTCCAACAATAGACACACGCAACAAGATCCAGGAAAACACCAACCAGTGGATGAAAAACACAATCTCTGTACTCCACCAACATTACGCAAACACAATCATGTCCATATCTGTATCACCCTTCAACACAATAGCAGCCCAAATAGCCACCGGTTGGGCCCATAAACGCTATGGCCCAAGACTCACGGCCACTTCATTACAAACATTTCACACACTTTGCCAGGACAAGCCAAGAAGCAACCGCCATCATCATTTCTCCACAACCCCAAGTTACAACCAACAACCCACCAACCCATGGCTTAGCCACCATCCCGGAAGTGGTTGAAGAAAACCTTTCACCACGACCAACTCTTTCACATCACCCTCCACACACTGTTGAAATAGCAACGTCATCCACCCACACAGTTTAGTAAAGGCCCCAGTAAAAAACCGGCCTTCTTTCCACTATTCACCCCGCAACCTACATCACGTCCTAAGATCCCTCCCGGCACACCGACATCACCTTCAGAACTTTCCCATAACGATTCTCCAGACCCATCCACCCTAAACCCTACGGCAAGCGGGTCACCTGGGGGCCTCCTCCACCTAGGGAAGACCCAGTTCCTGCCATTGTACCCGTCCCCCCTACAAGTTCCTTCACTACTGAACAACCTGGTAAAATTATTCCCACCACACCCAAGTTACCCATAATAGCCTACAGATACCCACCACCCCATCACCCAAGCCGACCACACAGGATCACAATTTAATCACACACAGTTTTCACTCCAATGTCTCTGTCTCTCTCCCAGACAGATCCTCCCCTCTTCCCCACAGCTAACCTTCCGCTGGTGCCCAGGTGGATCTGACTGAGCTAGGGATCCCATCACAATGCAGGCCGAAGCAGGCCAAATGATGACCAGGGTGCCAAAAGTCGATGCTGACTGCCAGACCACCCTATCTGAGCCTCCTACCTCCCCACAAACATCGGGGGAGTCTGCATTGTTGGCCCATCAGCCCCAGAGCACCAGCACATCCATTGACCCAAACCTAACTTACCCATCTTCCCTCTGTTCCCCTCATCCCCTCCAGTTTACTTCTCCAGAGCCAAGTGACAGTTGGCCATCTGTATTTCCTAGCCCGTCTCAACCCTCAACACTTCCCACCTTTAGGCCAAATTACCATTTAGCTAGAACCCAACCACAAAATCCAGGACTGGGTCTTCAAAAGCAGTTCAAGTTTCCTCATCCTGGGTGACTCCAACGTTGACCACTTCCCCGAACACACCAACCCAGACATACAAATAGATAGTTACCCCGGAGCAAATGCTTACCATTTCCTCAAAGTCTGTGAAAATTCCCCCCCCAACCCGAATACCGAGATCGTAATCTTTGCCATAAGGCATTAACAACAGAGACCAGGACCCAAGCAAACCACAATCAAGCAACTAAGGAGATTATTCCGTGCTGCTAGAGCGGACCTTTCCCAATGCAGCAGCCCTAACTTCCTTCCCCATCCTCAACTACTCATCCCAGTTAACACAGACACAACAGGACAATTTGGAACTTATCAAACGAAACCATGACAACACATTACAAAACACTACCAGAAATTCCAAACCACCTCTTCATTACAGAAAAAAGACAACATCACTTGGACCCCCCTATACAGCAAGACTCATATTTGCTAACTGGCGCGGACAACTTCTTCCTGAAACCCCCGTCATTTATTTTGCACTGAGCACAGATTTTAACCTCAAAACCCAACCCTAACCCAACCTTCATCTCCAACCCTACCCTAACCCTAACCCTAACCAACCCTAACCCTAACCCAACCCCTAACCCCTAACCCTAAACCCACCCCAACCCCTAACCCTAACCCCAACCCTAACCCCAACCCTAACCCTAACCCTAACCCCTAACCCCAACCCTAACCCCAAACCCTAACCCTAACCCTAACCCCAACCCCTAACCCTAACCCTAACCCTAACCCCTAACCCTCTCCCTAACCCTAACCCCTAACCCTAACCCCAACCCCCTCTCCCTAACCCCAACCCCTAACCCTCTCCCTAACCCTAACCCCAACCCCTCTCCCTAACCCCAACCCTAACCCTCTCCCTAACCCTAACCCTAACCCCAACCCCTAACCCTCTCCCTAACCCCAACCCCTACCTTCCCCCCTACCCTAACCTAACCCTAACCCTAACCCTTGACTGGGTGATCCAACTCTCTCCCCTATCCTGTCCGGAACCTCTTGAGCCCTGGCTAATCGCTTTCCCCCCCCCCCCCCCCCCCCCCCGGGGGGGGCCCTCACACCCTCTGCACTCCCCTGCTTTCCCGATCAGTAGGCAGTGCAAAAAAAGTTTTATCCCAAACCCTGAACCCTAACCCTAACCCAACCCTAACCATGCCCGTGCCACTGATCGGTAGTTCACAGTCCAAATTTGGACTTTAAAACTCACTGGGGACTTGTGGTGAGACCTAAAAGACAGACCGTCCGAGGAAGCTGCTTGGTTGGAGGGGCCCCTGGCGGGCTCGTCTGGTCTTGAACCGGCTTCGCCCGCTTGGCCGCCGAGGGTTACCCGGCTGAGCTAATCATCTTGGCTTTGTGCTGTAAAACACCTATTACCACACAGGAACTCTCCCAACACACCTCCCACCCATTTATCCAATCAGTCACTCTCCCTCCAGAATTCAAATCATAACGCCCAACCAGAACCTACGACACTTTTTCCCTCCGAAAGTCTCTACAGACCCCCTTACTACTACCCTATCCAGCCGGGGGGAGGTACTCATTCCTCCCTCAAACACCTTAAATTACAGACACGGGAGCCATTCTCAGGCTTCTCCCCTGATGAAGCAACACAATTTGCGAAACGTCGGGATTTTCCACCTCTGTGTGCTAGCTCTGCTGTCCTTTTTACGCTAATTGGACCAGCTTTTAACTTGCTTTTAACAGAAATTTTCTAGATTGTTTTACGGAAGCTTTTAACTCTTTTTGGCTTTTAAAACTTTGAAATTGAAATAAAGATACTTTTAATCCAATGGTGGGGGGCTCTGCCAGCCCAGGATCGATTAAATGACTCCTCTGGAAACAATTTTAAACTCCAAGTGGCGCCACTAACTGTTTTGGAAGTCTTATTCCAGCGGAATACAAACAGAAGTACGACGGCAACTAGGACTGAACCAAGATCCTAGGAACTCAAAGCAAACCAAGGATACCCACCCACGTCGAAAACGAAAAGATCGGCCCTGGGAAGAAAGCTACAAACACCAGCATCAGCAGGTAAGAGCCCTCCACCACATGTTTGATTCACACAGGACAGCATCTACACGCAGGGATGGACCTGAGAATGGCTCCACCTTCACATACAGGTACACACACAATACATCCCTCTTCACGACACCACAGAACAGAACACAAACGCCCAACACACTCCATCCCACTCAATCACCCACCAGACCCAGACACTAGACACACTAGCAAACAATATTTCAAACTGATACAAGCAATACATCACAAAGAAATCATGGACATTGCACTTACTACTGCCACACTCCCGTTAGGTATGAAAAGACAAGTACATAGACTCACAGACTTCATCAAACCTTCCACTCCAACAATAGACACACGCAACAAGATCCAGGAAAACACCAACCAGTGGATGAAAAACACAATCTCTGTACTCCACCAACATTACGCAAACACAATCATGTCCATATCTGTATCACCCTTCAACACAATAGCAGCCCAAATAGCCACCGGTTGGGCCCATAAACGCTATGGCCCAAGACTCACGGCCACTTCATTACAAACATTTCACACACTTTGCCAGGACAGCCAAGAAGCAACCGCCATCATCATTTCTCCACAACCCCAAGTTACAACCAACAACCCACCAACCCATGGCTTAGCCACCATCCCGGAAGTGGTTGAAGAAAACCTTTCACCACGACCAACTCTTTCACATCACCCTCCACACACTGTTGAAATAGCAACGTCATCCACCCACACAGTTAGTAAAGGCCCCAGTAAAAAACCGGCCTTCTTTCCACTATTCACCCCGCAACCTACATCACGTCCTAAGATCCCTCCCGGCACACCGACATCACCTTCAGAACTTTCCCATAACGATTCTCCAGACCCATCCACCCTAAACCCTACGGCCAAGCGGGTCACCTGGGGGCCTCCTCCACCTAGGGAAGACCCAGTTCCTGCCATTGTACCCGTCCCCCCTACAAGTTCCTTCACTACTGAACAACCTGGTAAAATTATTCCCACCACACCCAAGTTACCCATAATAGCTACAGATACCCACCACCCCATCACCCAACCGACCACACAGGATCACAATTTAATCACACAGTTTTCACTCCAATGTCTCTGTCTCTCTCCCAGACAAGATCCTCCCCTCTGCCCCACAGCTACCTTCCGCTGGTGCCCAGGTGGATCTGACTGAGCTAGGGATCCCATCACAATGCAGGCCGAAGCAGGCCAAAATGATGACCAGGGTGCCAAAAGTCGATGCTGACTGCCAGACCACCCTATCTGAGCCTCCTACCTCCCCACAACATCGGGGGAGTCTGCATTGTTGGCCCATCAGCCCCAGAGCACCAGCACATCCATTGACCCAAACCTAACTTACCCATCTTCCCCTCTGTTCCCCTCATCCCCTCCAGTTACTTCTCCAGAGCCAAGTGACAGTTGGCCATCTGTATTTCCTAGCCCGTCTCAACCCTCAACACTTCCCACCTTTAGGCCAAATTACCATTTAGCTAGACCCAACCACAAAATCCAGGACTGGGTCTTCAAAAGCAGTTCAAGTTTCCTCATCCTGGGTGACTCCAACGTTGACCACTTCCCCGAACACACCAACCCAGACATACAAATAGATAGTTACCCCGGAGCAAATGCTTACCATTTCCTCAAAGTCTGTGAAAATTCCCCCCCAACCCGAATACCGAGATCGTAATCTTTGCCATAGGCATTAACAACAGAGACCAGGACCCAAGCAAAACCACAATCAAGCAACTAAGGAGATTATTCCGTGCTGCTAAGCGGACCTTTCCCAATGCAGCAGCCTACTTCCCCATCCTCAACTACTCATCCCAGTTAACACAGACACAACAGGACAATTTGGAACTTATCAACGAAACCATGACAACACATTACAAAACACGACCAGAAATTCCAAACCACCTCTTCATTACAGAAAAAGACAACATCACTTGGACCCCCTATACAGCAAGACTCATATTTGCTAACTGGCGCGGACAACTTCTTCCTGAAACCCCCGTCATTTAATTTTGCACTGAGCACAGATTTTAACCTCAAACCCAACCCTAACCCAACCTTCATCTCCAACCCTACCCTAACCCTAACCCTAACCCTAACCCTAACCCAACCCCTAACCCCAACCCTAACCCCAACCCCTAACCCTAACCCCAACCCTAACCCTAACCCTAACCCCAACCCCTAACCCCAACCCTAACCCTAACCCTAACCCTAACCCCAACCCCTAACCCTAACCCTAACCCTAACCCCTAACCCTCTCCCTAACCCTAACCCCTAACCCTAACCCCAACCCCTCTCCCTAACCCCAACCCCTAACCCTCTCCCTAACCCCAACCCCAACCCCTCTCCCTAACCCCAACCCCTAACCCTCTCCCTAACCCTAACCCCTAACCCCAACCCCTAACCCTCTCCCTAACCCCAACCCCTACCTTCCCCCCTACCCTAACCCTAACCCTAACCCTAACCCTAACCCTTGACTGGGTGATCCAACTCTCTCCCCTATCCTGTCCGGAACCTCTTGAGCCCTGGCTAATCGCTTCCCCCCCCCCCCCCCGGGGGGGCCCTCACCCTCTGCACTCCCCTGCTTTCCCGATCAGTAGGCCAGTGCAAAAAAAGTTTTATCCCAAACCCTGAACCCTAACCCTAGCCCAACCCTAACCCTAACTCTAACCTTAGCCAACCCTAACCCTAGCCAACCCTAACCCTAACCCTAACCCTAACCCTAACTCTAACCCAACCCTAACCCTAACCCTAACTCTAACCCAACCCTAACCCTAACCCTAACCCTAACCCCTAACCCTAACCCAACCCTAACCCTAACCCCTAACCCCTAACCCCTAACCCTAACCCTAACCCTAACCCCTAACCCCTAACCCTAACCCCTAACCCTAGACCCTTAACCCTAACCCTAACCCAACCCTAACCCCTAACCCTAACCCTAACCCTATCTCCACGACCGGCTAACCCTAACCCAACCCTAACCCTAACCTTGACCCCTAACCCTAACCCTGACTCTAACCCTAACCCCCTAACCCTAACCCCTAACCCCTAACCCTAACCCTGACTCTAACCCTAACCCCTAACCCTAACCCTAGACCCTTAACCCTAACCCTAACCCCAACCCTAACACGCTAACCCCCTAACCCTAACCCTAACCCCTAATCCTGACTCTAACCCTAACCCCTAACCCTAACCCTAACTCCCTAACCCTAACCCCAACCCTAACCCTAACCCCTTAACCCTAACCCCAACCCTAACCCTAACCCCTTAACCCTAACCCCAACCTATGCCCTGAAAAGTGTGGAGCTACGGTGAGGGAGGAGATGGGGATCTAAGGAGATCTACTCATCCCCAGATCCTTTTAGTCCTGGATCTGTCCTCTCCCTGTCACACTAAAAGCTCTCCAGGAGCACCGACCTTCATGAGTGTAACAAAGATCCGATGATCTCTGGCCTGGCTGGTTCCTGCTAGCATATCTGCTCTAATCTCTCTCTCTTCTCAACATGTGAGTTGAACGTAATCGTCATGACAACCTGAGCGGAGGATGTTACCTTCATGATGAGACGTCTCTCGGGGACGCTGCATTGCTGATAATCTCTGTGATGTGGCAATTTCTCTACAAACAGACTGAAAACAGGAGAGGTACAGTTTCATGTTGTCCATGGTCCCCCTGTAACGTCCCCGTAACCTTGGCAACAGCCGAAGCCTCACTGCTCGTTTGTACGCTTTGTTTTGGAGGTGTGGCGGGATCTCACATGATGAACTTGGTGTATAAGACGTAGGCGTTCTCCAGGCTGCCCTCGGCCAGGTAAACATCGGCCATGCGCTCCATCTCCACCCCGGAGCGGAAGTACCGGCGTGGGTGGACGTCCTGGTTGATCTCCACGCTGTTGCCCATCTTCCCCAGCGCTCGCACGCGCTCAGCCGCTGTCAGCGACACGTCCGTGTAGTCGGCTTCTGCCGCCACTTTCTTCTGAATGACAACAGGTGAGAGGCGTTACTCTCCCTCGGGACCGCCGTTAAAACGGGCTCATTTGGCTGGAAAACCGGAATAAAACCTCACGTTTCCAGCAGGAAGGTGCTGCTACAGAGAGAAGAGAGACTTCACTTACCAGCACGTTTAAACTGAAGCCTTCCTCCATGGCGTGAGTGTGTGAGTGTGTGAGTGTGTGAGTGTGTGTGAGTGTGTCACAGGTTCTCGTCAACCACGCACTGCTGGTTTGTCCATCTGCCACCTCCCATGATGCTTCACTGCAGGGGAGACAGTAGCAGCATTCAGCAGCGTGTGAAGCAGCTAGACTGGTTGCTAATGCTAAAGGCTCCACAGATTTTTGGGTTAATGTCCTCTTCAGTCTGTCGGCCCATGTGATCCAGTTACCATGACGACTAGTAACAACCAGAGCATTTTTTCCTTGCTCTCTTTCAGGCCTGAGTCATCTTGAGGTATTAATTATGATTTTATCTTAATGAAATCACTCAATAGTTCTGAAGATAAAGGAACCGAAGAAGAGACACGTGTGTTCCTGTCCAATCCTGTCCAACCGCCTCTGCTAATCCCTCACTCATCCTGCTTGACCACAATCCTGGGAACCCTG
>SWLE01000815.1:0-50270 GCA_004026145.2 Takifugu bimaculatus | reverse complement strand
GGACCCCCTCACAGACCATAATGAACCTGGGATGAGGGACCAGGAGGGGAGGGAGGAGGGGAGGGAGGAGGGGAGGGGAGGGGAGAGGATAGGAAGAGAAGAGGAGAGGAGAGGAGAGGAGAGGAGAGGAGAGGAGGGGGAGGAGGAGGAGAGGAGAGGAGAGGAGAGGAGAGGAGAGGAGAGGAGAGGAGAGGAGAGGAGAGGAGGGGACATATGGGAGAGGTGAAATCGTCCATGTCTCCACTCCACCCGTCTGTCCTCAGTTTTCCGACCGTCAGGGAGAAAATTGTAAATGTTTAAACGTATCGGCTTTATTATCAATTATTATCTGTTATATGAAATCAAAGATATGCAGATATTTTCTTTTGTCATTATCATTTGGGTTTGGTGACATGTCGAAGAAAAGGTGGAATAACAAAACCAGATTGTGAAAGAGCCCAGAAGGAATGTTTATTGTGCAGAATAACGTCGACCACGAGCGTCTCAGCGAGCAGGAATCAAAGGTTCTGATTGGCTACAGAGGATCAAAGGTTCTGATTGGCTACAGAGGATCAAAGGTTCTGATTGGCTACAGAGGATCAAAGGTTGGACTTCTCCGTTTCCATGTTCAAACAGGAGAATCGAGTCCGTCAACAGGAGCCTCCAGGACATGTCCACAGAGGGGACAGAGGAAATAAAAACAGCAGGGTGACGTGGTCACGCAGCGGCGTTTCCAGGGCAACGGGAGCGTCCGTCCATGGCTGTCAGAGCTGCAGAAGGTCAAGGTCATGGTTTGGTCCTCACACCAGCGTTAACCAGCAGGAAGCACCAAGGTCAACGCAGGGTCAGGGTCAGGGTCCGGGTCCGGGTCAGGGTCAGGGTCAGGGTCCGGGTCCGGGTCCGGGTCAGGGCCCGGGTCCGGGTCAGGGCCCGGGTCAGGGTCAGGGTCAGGGTCAGGGTCAGGGTCAGGGTCAGGGTCCAGGTCAGGGTCAGGGTTAGGATCAGGGTCCGGGTCCGGGTCAGGGCCCAGGTAAGGGCCCGGGTCCAGGTCAGGGTCCGGGTCCGGGCAACCCTTAAACCCTGATGTGGTGCTGTCGCAGTTTGGCCACCAGGAACTCATGGGTTAAATTATGTCTTGTGATGATTCCAACAATCTAAAGAAAAGAAGGAGAAGAATGAGGAAAGGAAACAACGTGCTGGAAGATTCTTCCTCTATAACGGTTATAATCAGCTATAAAGCTGCTCTATAACGGTTATAATCAGCTATAAAGCTGCTCTATAACGGTTATAATCAGCTATAAAGCTGCTCTATAACGGTTATAATCAGCTATAAAGCAGCTCTATAACGGTTATAATCAGCTATAAAGCTGCTCTATAACGGTTATAATCAGTTATAAAGCTGCTCTATAACGGTTATAATCCGTTATAAAGCAGCTCTATAACGGTTATAATCCGTTATAAAGCAGCTCTATAATGGTTATAATCAGCTATAAAGCAGCTCTATAACGGTTATAATCCGCTATAAAGCTGCTCTATAACGGTTATAATCAGTTATAAAGCAGCTCTATAATGGTTATAATCAGCTATAAAGCAGCTCTATAACGGTTATAATCCGCTATAAAGCTGCTCTATAACGGTTATAATCAGCTATAAAGCAGCTCTATAACGGTTATAATCAGTTATAAAGCAGCTCTATAACGGTTATAATCAGTTATAAAGCAGCTCTATAACGGTTATAATCAGCTATAAAGCAGCTCTACAACGGTTATAATCAGTTATAAAGCAGCTCTATAATGGTTATAATCAGCTATAAAGCAGCTCTATAACGGTTATAATCCGCTATAAAGCTGCTCTATAACGGTTATAATCAGCTATAAAGCAGCTCTATAACGGTTATAATCAGTTATAAAGCAGCTCTATAACGGTTATAATCAGTTATAAAGCAGCTCTATAACGGTTATAATCCGTTATAAAGCAGCTCTATAATGGTTATAATCAGCTATAAAGCAGCTCTATAACGGTTATAATCCGCTATAAAGCTGCTCTATAACGGTTATAATCAGTTATAAAGCAGCTCTATAACGGTTATAATCAGCTATAAAGCTGCTCTATAACGGTTATAATCAGTTATAAAGCTGCTCTATAACGGTTATAATCAGCTATAAAGCAGCTCTATAACGGTTATAATCAGTTATAAAGCAGCTCTATAACGGTTATAATCCGTTATAAAGCAGCTCTATAATGGTTATAATCAGCTATAAAGCAGCTCTATAACGGTTATAATCCGCTATAAAGCTGCTCTATAACGGTTATAATCAGCTATAAAGCTGCTCTATAATGGTTATAATCAGCTATAAAGCAGCTCTATAATGGTTATAATCCGTTATAAAGCAGCTCTATAATGGTTATAATCAGCTATAAAGCAGCTCTATAACGGTTATAATCCGCTATAAAGCTGCTCTATAACGGTTATAATCAGCTATAAAGCAGCTCTATAACGGTTATAATCAGCTATAAAGCTGCTCTATAACGGTTATAATCCGTTATAAAGCTGCTCTATAACGGTTATAATCCGTTATAAAGCAGCTCTATAACGGTTATAATCCGTTATAAAGCAGCTCTATAATGGTTATAATCAGCTATAAAGCAGCTCTATAACGGTTATAATCAGCTATAAAGCAGCTCTATAACGGTTATAATCAGCTATAAAGCTGCTCTATAACGGTTATAATCAGTTATAAAGCAGCTCTATAACGGTTATAATCCGTTATAAAGCAGCTCTATAATGGTTATAATCAGCTATAAAGCAGCTCTATAACGGTTATAATCAGCTATAAAGCAGCTCTATAACGGTTATAATCAGCTATAAAGCAGCTCTATAACGGTTATAATCAGCTATAAAGCTGCTCTATAATGGTTATAATCAGCTATAAAGCAGCTCTATAATGGTTATAATCCATTATAAAGCTGCTCTATAACGGTTATAATCCGTTATAAAGCTGCTCTATAACGGTTATAATCAGCTATAAAGCTGCTCTATAACGGTTATAATCAGCTATAAAGCAGCTCTATAACGGTTATAATCAGCTATAAAGCTGCTCTATAACGGTTATAATCCGTTATAAAGCTGCTCTATAATGGTTATAATCCGTTATAAAGCTGCTCTATAACGGTTATAATCAGCTATAAAGCAGCTCTACAACGGTTATAATCAGTTATAAAGCAGCTCTATAATGGTTATAATCAGCTATAAAGCAGCTCTATAACGGTTATAATCCGCTATAAAGCTGCTCTATAACGGTTATAATCAGCTATAAAGCAGCTCTATAACGGTTATAATCAGTTATAAAGCAGCTCTATAACGGTTATAATCAGTTATAAAGCAGCTCTATAACGGTTATAATCCGTTATAAAGCAGCTCTATAATGGTTATAATCAGCTATAAAGCAGCTCTATAACGGTTATAATCCGCTATAAAGCTGCTCTATAACGGTTATAATCAGTTATAAAGCAGCTCTATAACGGTTATAATCAGCTATAAAGCTGCTCTATAACGGTTATAATCAGTTATAAAGCTGCTCTATAACGGTTATAATCAGCTATAAAGCAGCTCTATAACGGTTATAATCAGTTATAAAGCAGCTCTATAACGGTTATAATCCGTTATAAAGCAGCTCTATAATGGTTATAATCAGCTATAAAGCAGCTCTATAACGGTTATAATCCGCTATAAAGCTGCTCTATAACGGTTATAATCAGCTATAAAGCTGCTCTATAACGGTTATAATCAGCTATAAAGCAGCTCTATAACGGTTATAATCAGTTATAAAGCAGCTCTATAACGGTTATAATCAGCTATAAAGCAGCTCTATAATGGTTATAATCCGTTATAAAGCTGCTCTATAACGGTTATAATCCGTTATAAAGCTGCTCTATAACGGTTATAATCAGCTATAAAGCTGCTCTATAACGGTTATAATCCGTTATAAAGCAGCTCTATAACGGTTATAATCCGTTATAAAGCAGCTCTATAATGGTTATAATCAGCTATAAAGCAGCTCTATAACGGTTATAATCAGCTATAAAGCAGCTCTATAACGGTTATAATCAGCTATAAAGCTGCTCTATAACGGTTATAATCAGTTATAAAGCAGCTCTATAACGGTTATAATCCGTTATAAAGCAGCTCTATAATGGTTATAATCAGCTATAAAGCAGCTCTATAATGGTTATAATCAGCTATAAAGCAGCTCTATAACGGTTATAATCAGCTATAAAGCAGCTCTATAATGGTTATAATCCGTTATAAAGCTGCTCTATAACGGTTATAATCCGTTATAAAGCTGCTCTATAACGGTTATAATCAGCTATAAAGCTGCTCTATAACGGTTATAATCAGCTATAAAGCAGCTCTATAACGGTTATAATCAGCTATAAAGCTGCTCTATAACGGTTATAATCCGTTATAAAGCTGCTCTATAATGGTTATAATCCGTTATAAAGCTGCTCTATAACGGTTATAATCCGTTATAAAGCTGCTCTATAACGGTTATAATCAGCTATAAAGCAGCTCTATAACGGTTATAATCAGCTATAAAGCTGCTCTATAACGGTTATAATCCGTTATAAAGCTGCTCTATAACGGTTATAATCAGCTATAAAGCAGCTCTATAACGGTTATAATCAGTTATAAAGCAGCTCTATAACGGTTATAATCAGTTATAAAGCTGCTCTATAACGGTTATAATCCGTTATAAAGCAGCTCTATAATGGTTATAATCAGCTATAAAGCAGCTCTATAACGGTTATAATCAGCTATAAAGCTGCTCTATAACGGTTATAATCAGCTATAAAGCAGCTCTATAACGGTTATAATCAGCTATAAAGCAGCTCTATAACGGTTATAATCAGCTATAAAGCTGCTCTATAATGGTTATAATCAGCTATAAAGCAGCTCTATAACGGTTATAATCAGCTATAAAGCAGCTCTATAACGGTTATAAGCCGTTATAAAGCTGCTATAAACCTTAACTTCTATACGTCTTCAGTTATAACCTTGTTTTATAAGTATCTGATAAGTTATAAAGCGGTTATAAGCCCTTTATGACAGTTAGACTCCCTTGTAAAGCTGTTATAACCCTTGTATACGGCTTGCGGAGCTCTCACCTCCCCCACAGCGTTGACCACTGGGAGGTGTCTCAGGCCCATGGTCCTGAACAGGTTGAAGACCTGGGAGATGCGGGTGTGGGGCGACACTGTGTAGGGACACGGGTTCATGTACGGGGTGACGTCCTGGGAACACACAACAGTCATCACACGGTCTCTGACAGCTCTGCTCCTCCCGGGGGGGGGCGACGGCTCGTACCACGATCATGCGAGGGTTGAGCAGCGTCAGGTCCAGGTCGTGGATGTCCGGGTACCGAGGGTAGTCCTCCGTCATCTCGGCATACGACAGCCTGGGCTGGGTGGCGCTCTGCAACAGGAACAGAAGCATCCTGACGTGTGGCTCCACCTCCACCTCCATGTGAGCGTGAGTGTGAGCGTGAGCGTGAGCGTGAGCGTGCATGTCTGACCGACTCGTTCTCAGCGTAGCAGACGCCCCTGATGAGCAGGTTCACCAGCTGAGAGCGCAGGATGAGTCCATGGAAGGTCAGAGGCCTGAAGCGCTCCTCCATGGTCCACTCCTCACTGGGAGACTGGTCCGGGTACAGGTTGGGGTAGGGGGCGTGTCTGGGAGCGACCACAGATGAGAGGGTGAAGCGTGAACGAGTGAAGAGCAGCACGCCGACGGCCTGAGGCTGCCTCTCACCTCCTGTCTAACATCTGCTGCAGCAGGTCCACGCCCTCTTCTGCCGGCTCCACCGCCGAGTTCTGCTCATCACAGACGTTCCTCAGCTCACTGGACGGGTAGGACTTCATGGACTGGCAGCGCCGCCTCTGCTCAGCTGCACGAGACACGACGCTGGACTTCTGCTCCATCAGGGAGAAGGAGGATGAGCCAACAGGATGTTCGTGTGCAGGCTTCAATATCAGAGTGATTCCATGATTTATGTGTTGTAAACGGGATAATAATCTTTCGTGGTGTTTGTGAACGCACTCGTGACAACAGCACCGCCTGCTGGTCACGGAGAAAAACACACCCGACTAAAACAAGGCTCACGGAGGAAGACGAAGAAGAACCGCCCGGTCGAGCAAATCTAATGGAACAAAGCACTGAAATCCTTCTTTTTCTGCAGGATTGACCTTGTAGTGGATATTGTTGCTGACCAAGATGTTTCCCTTCATGAAGTCTCGTTCATTCTGGCGGTTTTCAGTGACCACGGGGAAGGCGTGGTACACTGTGGTGCGCAGGATGCTGACCAGAGACTGGACACGCGTGTGGGGGTACACGTAGGTCAGGTTGGGCTCCATGATGTCACTGGCTGTCAGCCTGGAACAGAAAACATCCGTCATGTTTCTGCTGCCCTAAAACCAAAGAAATCCACCAATTATTGCTAATTAACTGTTGCAAATCAATGAGTCAAACCCTTCAGCAAGAACATGTGACCTCTGACCCCCACCTCCGGGTGGTTGTTGAAGACACAACTGTACAGGCCGCTCGGGTCCGATGTGTTTAGGGACCAGGGTCAGGGTCAGGGTTAGGGGTTAGGGTTAGAGGGTTAGGGTCAGGGTTAGGGTTAGGGTCAGGGTCAGGATTAGGGGTTAGGGGTTAGGGTCAGGGTTAGGGTCAGGGTCAGGGTTAGGGTTAGGGTCAGGGTTAGGGTCAGGGTTAGGAGGGTTAGGGTCAGGGTTAGGGTCAGGGTCAGGGTTAGGGTCAGGGTTAGGGTCAGGGTCAGGGTTAGGGTTAGGAGGGTCAGGGGTTAGGGTCAGGGTTAGGGTTAGGGTCAGGGTTAGGGTCAGGGTCAGGGTTAGGGGTTAGGGTCAGGGTCAGGGTTAGGGGTTAGGGTTAGGGTCAGGGTCAGGATTAGGGGTTAGGGGTTAGGGTCAGGGTCAGGGTTAGGGGTTAGGGTCAGGGTCAGGGTTAGGGGTTAGGGTTAGGGGTTAGGGTTAGGGTCAGGGTCAGGGTTAGGGTCAGGGTCAGGGGTTAGGGTCAGGGTTAGGGTCAGGGGTTAAGGTCAGGGTCAGGGTCAGGGTTAGGGGTTAGGGGTTAGGGTCAGGGTTAGGGGTTAGGGTCAGGGTCAGGGTTAGGGGTTAGGGTCAGGGTTAGGGGTTAGGGGTTAGGGTCAGGGTTAGGGGTTAGGGTCAGGGTCAGGGTTAGGGGTTAGGGTCAGGGTTAGGGGTTAGGGTCAGGGTCAGGGTCAGGGGTTAGGGTCAGGGTTAGGGTTAGGGGTTAGGGTCAGGGTTAGGGGTTAGGGTTAGGGGTTAGGGTCAGGGTTAGGGGTTAGGGGTTAGGGTCAGGGTTAGGGTCAGGGTCAGGGTTAGGGGTTAGGGTCAGGGTTAGGGGTTAGGGGTTAGGGGTTAGGGTCAGGGTTAGGGGTTAGGGTCAGGGTCAGGGTCAGGGTTAGGGTCAGGGTTAGGGGTTAGGGTCAGGGTCAGGGGTTAGGGTCAGGGTTAGGGTCAGGGTTAGGGGTTAGGGTCAGGGTCAGGGTCAGGGTTAGGGTCAGGGTCAGGGTCAGGGGTTAGGGTTATCCTCTATCCTTAAAATGGAGACAACTCATGCTTGTGCAGCGATTCGCTTCTGTTGGGAGTCCAACGTTTTGCCTGTTCAAATAAAGGTTCCTGATTCTACCGCAGCCCAGAACCGACCAATGCTGGAAACAGGAACCTTCTGTTTTGGATCTCACTTGTCCATTTGGCTGTCAGTCTCCCACTCCAGGAGCGGCACTCCTCTCAGCTGGATGTGGGCGTCGTAGATTCCTTTGTTGAAGAAGTCTCCGGTCCACTTGGCGACCTGCGAATCAAGACGCAGCCGGTTAGTCCCGTTGGCATCGTGCACGGGTGACGTGGAGCTGCACACAGTACCATCAACGTGATCATGATGGGAAGGCCGTAAGTGATTTCATTGGTAGATTCGATGAGAATGACAGTCAGACTGATGGTCATCCTGACCACGCCCCCCAGGAAGGAAGCAGCCCCGATCAGAGCGAACGTCCCGGAGTAGATGCCCATGCCCAGTTTCCTGAAAGAGGAAGTTTTCTCAGGTCAGAGGACGAAGAGCTGTCCGGTTCTGTCCCGGACCGTCATCACTCACTCCCAGCCATCCAAAAAGATCAGGACAAATGTTCATTACACTTTGAGGATGTTGGCAACCAGGCGTCCGAAAGCGGCGCCGCAGAGTAGCAGCGGCACGAAGAGCCCGCTGGGCACCGACACGCCGTAGGTCCAACAGGCCAACAGGAAGTAGAGCAGGAAGAACAGGGACAGGGTCATGGGACTGAAGGTGCCTGATGGGGACAGCAAACAGCAGTTGCCATGACGCCAATGATGAGTGAGAGAGAAGCTGGAGGCGGAGCGTCCAGTTAGTGGCGGGGCTCACCGTCCTGATGGAACAGCTGATGGATGGCGGCTTCCTGCGGGTTAAAGAACAGCGTGGCCATGTCGTTGTAGGTCCTGTTGGGACAGAAGAACTGACGGATGGTGGAGTTGATGTCCTCGCTGCTCCGCACCTGCAAACAAACATTTCCAAATGTTCCACCTGAAGACACGAAACAAGCGTGCGAGACGTCCACTCGGGGTGACCCACTGTGGAGTTGGGCATCATGGAGGGGGGCAGGTCACGGCACTCTCCCAGAAGCATGGACGCAGCAAAAATCACCACCGTCGTCACCATGGTAACCAGCAAACTCTCCAGGACCCTGAAAAAGGCAGTAAGGCTGAGTGTGAGGCTGGATGTGGGTGGTGGACCCCGTGTTGGCTCCAAGGGTCACCTGATGAACTTGGCTTTAGGCTGGATGTGTCTCATGCGATACTTGGCCAAGGCCTTGTTGATACAGTTGAAGAGCGCCCCCAGGAGCCCGCCCACCACGCCCATCATGATGAAGAAGGCCAGGTCAACGGCCGTCCACAGGTGACAGCTCTTGTCTCCGTCTGGACACTGATCGGGCAAAACCACAGATCCAGCGGCTCAATCTTTCATCTGCTTCTCAAAGAACCTCTTTGCTTTCATGTTTTCCTCTTTAAATGCTTTTGTACAACTTCCTTCTTTTGTGTCAAAGTGGAAATAGATTTTTACAAACTCATGAAAAACAATCTGGCATAAAGGGGCGGAGCTTCCTCTCTGGGTGGGGGAGGGGGCAGAAAGGAGGTCTGGACCTGGTCTCTGGGCAGGAAGACTTCATGTCTGGCTGGATGGGAGATCTGCTGCAGCCTGAGCCAGGTGATCCTCCAGGATCTGGTCCTGTTTCTGCATTCATGCCCCCTCCACCGTCACCAGACTGCCAGGACTGACTGGCGGTTACCTTGAACTCTCCAAAGTTGAGCAGCCCAGGCAGCTGGAAAGACCCCCACTTGTTGAAATTGATTCCTGATCGGAAAAAGTTGAGTGTGAAAGCAGCCGACATGGAGGAGAAGAGCTGCGGAGGAGAGGAAAAACGGAACGGTCCATTAGGGGGGGCCATACTGGGACCAGTCCAGCCCAGGACCCAACAACCAACACACCAGTTGGAAGAATAACGCACAATTTTTGTTTGGGAAGGAATCTCCTGTTCCACACGGGAATGTTCTCGGCATGTGTCAGGTGCGCAGATCTTCAGTGAACATTTTACGCTTAAAGAAAAACTGACTTTTGAATTTTGGCGCGTGCTGAGTCCACAGACTGTCAGTAGGAACACACCCGACCTTCATGCCTTCACACCTCACGCATGACTCGACCTACCACTTTCCAGGTGAGGGCCTGATTCCAGAAGGAGGAGCCTTCCTCCAGGCTGAAGAGAGTCCCACCTATGGGAGCTCCGAAAGCAGCAGCGACGCCGGCAGCAGCGCCCGCAGACACAAAGTCCCTCTTCTCTCTGAGAGGAGGAACATGATGAGCCCACGACCTGCAGGTGGTCTGAGCTGCAGGCAGCAAGTGAGCAGCTGTACCTGTCGCTGCGGAAGTACGGGAAGTCCAATTTGATCCTCTTGAAAGTGATGCTCTGAAACTGAGAGGCATTTGGTAACATGGCTATCGCCACGGCAACAGGACAGGCGTCGTGCAGGTTGCCGGTGTGTGTGTGTGTGTCTACCTGAGGGAGACCAGCTCCCACCACAGCTCCACTGTGGATCATTGGACCTTCTTTTCCCACAAACAGACCTGAGGAGACGAGAGGTGAGTAAATGTCCCGGTGCCATGAGCTCAGAAGAACGAGCGGAGAGCCGCCAGCTCTCACGTTACCTCCAGCTACGCTGAACACCACTCCCGTCACTTTGCAGAAGAAAGTTCGGAAGCGAACGATTCCAGGGATCCTCACGCCATTAAGGTAACTTTTAATTTCCGGGATTCCCGAACCTGCAGCGATTGGCTGGAGGTGGAGGTGAGCAGGTGAGCAGGTGAGCAGGTGAGCATGGTGACGGTGGTACAGAGGAGAGCGTGTGTTGTGCACAGCCCCACCTCAACAAGCACAACCAGACTAGCGATGAAGATGAAGGTGCAGTTGAAGGCCAGCAGTTCCAGCAGAGACACCACCAGGCAGCCGCCCTCGCTGCACCGCTCCACAGCTGGAGGCGGCTTCAGGTGGACAACACAAACCTGACACATGAAGCTAAACCGAGACGTGGCACGTGCACCTGGGGCAACGTGCTGATACACCTGACCGGGCATCACATGACGGCCCAACACACACACCCCCACACATCACGCCTCAACACCAGGGTGCAAAAGATACAGTCCCCCACCACAGTGAACTTGATATGAGTGAAGAGGTGTACGAAGAAATCCACCAGCAGGCCCACCTGGAGGACAGGCAACGTGTGGGTTACCATAGCAACGCACCTCAAATCACTCAGGAAAAGGAGGAGGAACCAGAAGTTCACTGACCAGACCGACGGTGACGCCGATGGAAAACATCATCACCCACCGCACAGCTTCCTGCTTCTTAGCTGTCTGGGAGAGGATAGACTGGTTATACTGGGGCAGAGGGGGTCCAGGACTGGTTATACTGGGGCAGAGGGGGTCAAGGACTGGTTATACTGGGACAGAGAGGGTCAAGGACTGGTTATACTGGGACAGAGAGGGTCCAGGACTGGTTCTACTGGGGCAGAGGGGGTCCAGGACTGGTTATACTGGGACAGAGAGGGTCCAGGACTGGTTATACTGGGACAGAGAGGGTCCAGGACTGGTTCTACTGGGACAGAGAGGGTCCAGGACTGGTTCTACTGGGGCAGAGGGGGTCCAGGACTGGTTATACTGGGACAGAGGGGGTCCAGGACTGGTTATACTGGGACAGAGGGGGTCCAGGACTGGTTATACTGGGGCAGAGGGGGTCCAGGACTGGTTATACTGGGACAGAGGGGGTCAAGGACTGGTTATACTGGGACAGAGGGGGTCCAGGACTGGTTATACTGGGGCAGAGGGGGTCCAGGACTGGTTATACTGGGACAGAGGGGGTCAAGGACTGGTTATACTGGGGCAGAGGGGGTCCAGGACTGGTTATACTGGGACAGAGGGGGTCAAGGACTGGTTATACTGGGACAGAGGGGGTCCAGGACTGGTTATACTGGGGCAGAGGGGGTCCAGGACTGGTTATACTGGGACAGAGGGGTCAAGGACTGGTTATACTGGGAGAGAGAGGGTCCAGGACTGGTTATACTGGGACAGAGGGGTCCAGGACTGGTTATACTGGGGCAGAGAGGGGAAAGGACTGGTTATACTGGGGCAGAGAGGGGAAAGGACTGGTTATACTGGGGCAGAGAGGGTCAAGGACTGGTTATACTGGGAGAGAGGGGGTCAAGGACTGGTTATACTGGGACAGAGAGGGTCAAGGACTGGTTATACTGGGACAGAGGGGGTCAAGGACTGGTTATACTGGGGCAGAGGCGGTCCAGGACTGGTTATACTGGGAGAGAGGGGGTTAGTAACTGGTTATACTGGGACAGAGGGGGTCAAGGACTGGTTATACTGGGACAGAGGGGGTCCAGGACTGGTTATACTGGGAGAGAGGGGGTCCAGGACTGGTTATACTGGGAGAGAGGGGGTCAAGGACTGGTTATACTGGGACAGAGGGGGTCCAGGACTGGTTATACTGGGGCAGAGGGGGTCCAGGACTGGTTATACTGGGACAGAGGGGGTCAAGGACTGGTTATACTGGGAGAGAGAGGGTCCAGGACTGGTTATACTGGGACAGAGGGGTCCAGGACTGGTTATACTGGGGCAGAGAGGGGAAAGGACTGGTTATACTGGGGCAGAGAGGGGAAAGGACTGGTTATACTGGGGCAGAGAGGGTCAAGGACTGGTTATACTGGGAGAGAGGGGGTCAAGGACTGGTTATACTGGGACAGAGAGGGTCAAGGACTGGTTATACTGGGGCAGAGGCGGTCCAGGACTGGTTATACTGGGAGAGAGGGGGTTAGTAACTGGTTATACTGGGACAGAGGGGGTCAAGGACTGGTTATACTGGGACAGAGGGGGTCCAGGACTGGTTATACTGGGACAGAGGGGGTCCAGGACTGGTTATACTGGGAGAGAGGGGGTCAAGGACTGGTTATACTGGGACAGAGAGGGTCAAGGACTGGTTATACTGGGGCAGAGGGGGTCCAGGACTGGTTATACTGGGACAGAGGGGGTCAAGGACTGGTTCTACTGGGACAGAGGGGGTCCAGGACTGGTTATACTGGGACAGAGAGGGTCCAGGACTGGTTCTACTGGGGCAGAGAGGGTCAAGGACTGGTTCTACTGGGACAGAGAGGGTCAAGGACTGGTTATACTGGGACAGAGAGGGTCAAGGACTGGTTCTACTGGGACAGAGAGGGTCCAGGACTGGTTATACTGGGACAGAGGGGTCCAGGACTGGTTATACTGGGGCAGAGGGGTCCAGGACTGGTTCTACTGGGGCAGAGGGGGTCCAGGACTGGTTATACTGGGACAGAGGGGGTCAAGGACTGGTTATACTGGGACAGAGAGGGTCCAGGACTGGTTCTACTGGGGCAGAGGGGTCCAGGACTGGTTCTACTGGGGCAGAGGGGGCCAGGACTGGTTCTACTTACATTACTCTCCATCTTCTCGATAACCTCCACGTGGGGCTCGTTGATGCAGCGATCATAATCCAAACTCTGTTATTCCCAAGAGAAAAACCTGATCAATACCGTCTGGATGGAACGTCCGTCCTTTATTATTTACACCAGCAACATCAACGTGGACCGAGACAATGTGGTTCTTGCCTCGTAGTCTTTCCTGGGTAAAATCTCATCTTCCTCGTCTCTGATCCCCCCTAAAATAGTCTTTGAAACAGAGAGAGAGAAGAAGAGACCAAAGATGAGAAGATGAGGACCTGCGAGACATGGGGGCCGGTCTGGAGCTCCTGTGGTCACGCGCCCCTTCACGTGGTTCATCATACGCAGACCTGGTTTCATGATTCCCACAGTTAAACCAATGTTTATCTGAAGCTGAGGTGTGGTCGTGCCATCAGGTGAAGGTACCTCACCAGTACATTCCTGTCAAGAGTGGCATCATGTGACGCTGGGTGTGAAACTTCCTGGGGACAGATGCCAGGACATTTGGACGGAGCAAGATACTGGTTCTTCCAGTTTAATAAAGATGCTTCCTTTACGCCTCTTTCAACCCAGCTTTGTTCTCTGACTAAAACAGGAACATTGTTGTCTTCAGAGCAGGACGACGGGATTCAGCTGTCCACCTGAGGGACACCCCTCTGAAGACAAGTGTCCACGGGTGGGCCATGGACACCCAATTCACACTCTTTAATGCCCAACATCACATGATTGCCGGATGTTCCATCCTGTAATAATGCAAATCACCACCAAGGAAGCAATCAGGGACCCGGTGCAGACTCGAGCTGCGGGATCCTCCAGTTCATTTGGAGGCGGACCGAAGGAGCGAGAGACTGGTGCTACAATTACGCAATGATTCTATAGATTTGGCTGTGGCTCTCTAGAAAGAGCCAATTAGCGTCCCTGTGAGGGAGCAGAGCCCGGGAGCAGAGCCCGGGAGCAGAGCCCGGGAGCAGAGCCTGGGAACAGCCTGGGAACAGCCTGGGAGCAGGGTGGAGCGCGCGCACAAAAGCGGGAGCGGATGAGACGCAAAGCTTTTCCAACCATTTACACGCGTGATTAAAGCCACAGTAACAGAGGTGCTACGCGTGCTGGGCCTACCATCTCTTCGGGTGTCCGCGACTCTCCATCTCTGCAGCAGCAACACTGGCAACACGCACAGTTCCCCAAACACGCCATCTTCCTTGTTGTGTCACGGTGCGTTCACGCCTGCCGTAAAACTGAAACTTCCATTCACGTGTGGAGGACGCGCCTGATGACGCGTTTGTCCCCAGCCCTTCCCAGAAAGATATTAACCAAACACCAAACTGTATATTTCAAATAGGTTTTAATATAAATCAAACACGGATTTTCTTTCGTCCGAAAAGCTGAAGAAGGAAGTTACCGTGTCTTTGAAAATTCCCAATTCCTACAATTTACAAATCTATCACCTGCTGTGTAGCGAAAATTATTGACAAAAATCTAATTTAAAGGTGATGTGACCAAATAACTGTTTATGCTAAACAATACAAATTCATTATTAAACGCGTAATAAATGTAAATCTGGAAGTTCGTAGAAAGATGCAAAGCATCTCGTTACCATTATCATGGTAGAGATATTTTCAGGCGTCACTTAAAATACAGTGGGAGACTTTGGGTCGCTCTGCCACAGGAGCAAAAAGATGTAAATTGATTGGCATTAATTATAGAATATTGTAAATGTACTGATACGGTAGCACACTTATCAGTTTCAATAAAGTTTTGGGGGGGGGAGAGTTCCGCCTGCGTTAAGGGTTTACTTCCTGTTGTGAGGAAACACAAATTGCATGACTTTTGGCTGGTTTAGAGAAGTTCTGAGTGATAGGTGGTGATTTAATCACCCTATATTTTGTTGTTAAGGAATTGAAATGATCCAAATTTGTTAAACGAGGTGACGTAATGACACGGTCTGTCCATAGCGCTGAGCTAGCCGCTCAGCTAGCCGCTAGCCCTGTGCGTGGCTGCGGTGCGCATGCGCAGCACAGCTTAGCCGAAGCGTTTACGTCCCAATAACATCGAGTGTCCGAGAGTCCGCACAAAGACGACTGGCCGTGGGATGTGAGGCGCCTTCTGCTTTCGCTTTTATTTTGCCTTTAGGCGACTTGTGCAGGAGCAGCGTGGTTTTCGTGCGTCCCCTAACCTTAACCCTACGCACCTCTTCAGCTTCGAGCGTGTGCGCGACTTATGGACAAAAGTTCCCATGTGCACGTGGACGCGCCGATCCTCTTTTACAAGAGCAACCGCATAAAGTTGGTTAGTTGCGTCATAAGAGGTCTTCGTATAGAAATCTAAACTGGTCATTAAAAGCACCGCGTCTGCTCACATGACAAATGTTTTACCAAATAGCTGCAGAGACGTGGCCATAAAGTAGACTTTCGTTTGATCAAGCTTGACTCTGGGACTGCAGCGACCATTTTGGGGGTCTTTCTTCTCAAGGAGGACCTGGATCTTGGCCTCATTGTTGCTGTTGCATCCTTAAGTAACTGGCCGAGTGGAACAGCAAAAACCAGATTCAGGTCTCCAAACCCAGACGGTGTTGAGTCCTGTTGCATGAACTCGGATTACTGTGATAAAACTAATGTTTTCACAGGCACTTAATTCTTTGGGTTTTTTTTATTTTAAAGAGTGTTGCACATCTAACATTGACTCTCCAGCCGTGTGGTCGTTGTGAGCCTCCCATACTGCAGGTGGCAGTCTTGCACCCAGTAATGTTCTTGGGTTATTCGCATTTGAAATGTTTCCACACAGAGTAAAGATGCATCCAGAACTCTGAGTTGTGCCTAGTCTGGACACAAGATGACCCATGGCAACGATGTGTTTCTGTCCCCAGTGTAAGTGGCCATCATGGTGAACCAGGTTCAGAGCGTGGACAGCAATTGGCAGTCAAGTAAGGCCGATTCCAGCGGAGCCAGTAACAGCAGCGGGGAGAGTTCCAAGGAGAGCTCCAGGTGCTCCACGCCGGTGCTGGATGCAGACCGCTCCGACAGGTTACGAGACAAAATGCGCAGGAGAATTGAGTCTGGAGATCATTGGTTCTCGCTGGAATTCTTTCCTCCCCGCACAGCCAGCGGAGCCGTCAACCTCATCTCAAGGTGGAGTGAGAGGAAGGGCAAGCGCCTCGTTAACGTTAATAAGGCTGACGAGGATGACGTTGCTTTCTGTAGATTTGACCGGATGGGTTCTGGGGGGCCCCTGTTCATCGACATCACGTGGCACCCAGCCGGGGACCCGGGCTCTGACAAGGAGACCTCGTCCATGATGATTGCCAGCACAGCAGTCAACTACTGTGGCCTGGAGAGCATCCTCCATCTGACCTGCTGCAACCAGACGAAAGACAAGATCACAGGCTACCTGGGCAAGGCCAAGCACCTGGGCCTGAAGAACATCATGGCGCTGCGGGGAGGTAGGACCTGCACAGGCTTGAGATGAGCAACCGCTCCACAGCAACAGTCCTCACAGTTCAGAAATGCTTTTTAGATGAAAAGGTCTTCATTTTATAGCATTATGGGATGTTAAAGGATTAACATGGCTACATGGGAGCTTCCTCATCTGTCGGCTGCTGAGGTTGAGTCTGTCAGAAGGAGCTCCTGTCTCGGGTTCCTCCTGACGGGTTCCTGTTGATGTTCTGCACAGACCCGGTGGGAGCAGACTGGGAGGAGGAGGAGGGAGGCTTCAACTATGCCGTTGACCTGGTGAAACACATCCGCTCAGAGTTTGATGATTACTTTGACATCTGTGTGGCAGGTGTGCTTGTCCTCTTCTGTCCCCTCCTGTCCCCTCCTGTCCTCTTCTGTCCCCTCCTGTCGTCTCCTGTCCCCTTCTGTCCTCTCCTGTCCCCTTCTGTCCCCTCCTGTCCCCTCCTGTCCCCTTCTGTCCCCTCCTGTCCTCTTCTGTCCCCTCCTGTCCTCTCCTGTCGTCTCCTGTCCCCTCCTGTCCTCTCCTGTCCCCTTCTGTCCTCTCCCGTCCCCTTCTGTCCTCTCCTGTCCTCTCCTGTCCCCTTCTGTCCTCTCCTGTCCCCTTCTGTCCTCTCCTGTCCCCTCCTGTCCTCTCCTGTCCCCTCCTGTCCCCTTCTGTCCCCTTCTGTCCTCTCCTGTCCTCTCCTGTCCCCTCCTGTCCTCTCCTGTCCCCTTCTGTCCTCTCCTGTCCTCTCCTGTCCCCTTCTGTCCTCTTCTGTCCCCTCCTGTCCTCTCCTGTCCCCTTCTGTCCTCTCCCGTCCCCTTCTGTCCTCTCCTGTCCCCTTCTGTCCTCTCCTGTCCTCTCCTGTCCCCTTCTGTCCTCTCCTGTCCTCTCCTGTCCCCTTCTGTCCTCTCCTGTCCTCTCCTGTCCCCTTCTGTCCTCTCCCGTCCCCTTCTGTCCTCTCCTGTCCCCTTCTGTCCTCTCCCGTCCCCTTCTGTCCTCTCCTGTCCCCTCCTGTCCTCTCCTGTCCCCTTCTGTCCTCTTCTGTCCTCTTGTCTGTCCTCTCCAGAGGTTGAAGGCTGTGTCTGTCCAGGATACCCGACGGGCCACCCTGAAGCAGAGAGCTACCAGCAGGACCTTCGCCACCTGAAGGAGAAGGTGGATGCTGGAGCAGACTTTGTCATCACTCAGCTCTTCTTCAGGGCTGAGACTTTCCTCAAGTTCCTGGACGACTGCAGGACGATTGGAATCACGTGTCCCATCTTACCTGGAATTTTCCCCATTCAGGTACCAGCGGTGTTTCTCTGTTTGATCCTTTCACTGAGGTGTTGAGAGGAGCTGCAGCAAGTGTAAGTGAACCTAGAGCAGGGGTGGGCAAACATTTTGATTCGTGGGCCACAATGGGTTCTAACATTTGACAAAGGGGCCGGACCAGGAGCAGATGGATGGATGGAGTGCTTTGGTAACCTCACCTCATTGGAGAAAAAATACACATCTTGGGATATGGAGAAGACATGTGCTTTAATTTCAAATGAAAATGAAGAGAAGCATTACAACAAAATATCTGACTTTGGAATGAGTCTTAAAACACTTAAAATCAAATGAATAAAATGTGCCTTTTAAAAAGAAATTAATAACCATTTCTGTTTTAAAGCACTGAAAGTTCTGTTATCCTTCAGGATATCACCATCACTCTCCTCCTGACTGTCTTTTTTCTAGTGGGAAAACACCAGAATTGCAGTGAAAATTTAACATTAACAAGGTTTATTCATTTAATTTTTCAAGTTTGGCGGGCCGGATTAAAACGTTTAACGGGCCGCGTGTGGCCCCCGGGCCGTAGTTTGCCCATGCCTGACCTAGAACATGGACTTGCAGGGGTACCAGTCTCTGCGCCAGCTGGTCAAACTGTCCAAACTGGAGGTCCCGGAGGAAATCACCAGCATCCTCGAGCCCATCAAAGACAACGATGCTGCTATTCGGAACTATGGAATCCAGTTGGCGGTGGAGATGTGCCGCGTGCTTCTGGACAGCGGGAAGGTTCCCGGACTCCACTTTTACACTCTGAACCGGGAGGTAGCCACCATGGAGGTTCTTCGACAGCTGGGTCTGTGGACCGAAGACCCCAGGTCAGTGCTGTTCTGACCCAGAAGGATCCGCCAGTGTTGCTCATCCTCTCAGGATCTCAACATGTGCAGAAACAAACAGCTCCTAAAGCTTCTCACGCTCCATCGTTGATGCTCCTCGCGTCTGATCCTTCACACACCTGCAAGACGCCACAAATCTTAGTGTCGTGCTCAGTTTGAGTGTCTCTTTTCTGGCAGACGACCTCTTCCCTGGGCGGTGAGTGCACACCCCAAACGGAAGGTGGAAGATGTTCGACCCATCTTCTGGGCATCAAGACCCAAGAGCTACATTTACCGAACCCAGGACTGGGACGACTTCCCCAATGGCAGATGGTAACCTCCATAATGTCCTTACTCAGGACTATGAACGCCTACGAGAGTCTTCAGTGGTGACTGGAATTGATGTCAGTCTTCTGATGCCTTCAGGGGAAACTCTTCATCTCCAGCGTTCGGTGAGCTAAATGACTATTACCTGTTCTACCTGAAGAGCAAGTCCTCCAAAGAGGCCCTGCTGCAGATGTGGGGCGAGGAGCTGCTGAGTGAGGAGAGCGTCTTCGAGGTGTTCACCTTTTACATCACAGCTCAGTCCAACCGCTGTGGACAGAAGGTGGAGAACATTCACACGTTTACCTGTCAGTCTGACCTTCCGCTCAGCCTTCAGGTTTCTTTGCTTCTGATCTGCTTTAACGGTCTTAAAGATTGTTGATGTGGAATCAACAATCTGCTGCTTCCTGGTTGAAAGAGCAACAACACTAAGAAGTGTCTAAAATGCACCTTAAAGGCGTGTGTGTGACAGCGTGTTGAAGACCAGGAGGAGCCGGTGAAGGTGCAGAGTTGCTCCTTCAATCTTCTAAGGAGCAATTAGGAATCTTCTCAGTGTCCCATCCGTCTTCCTGGGACACATGGGAGGATTCTGGAAGCTGAGCCCAGGTTAAAGTTGTAGGAGACATCAGACATGAAGATTATTTCCACACACTTTTAGCTGTATAAATCATGTGAACGCACAGCTGATGACCGATTGGACCTGCTCTGGAGCAGCCAAATGGTCGTAGTGACACCACATGCTTGAGGATGAAGGTTAGACAAAGATGCAGGCCACGCCCCCTGACAGTCTGGGGGGGGGGCTCCAACGTCTCTGTCTGTTCCAAACAGGTGTAACGCAGGTGTTGAAAGGGTCCGTGCAGCCGGTGTTGACGGGTGTCCTCGGTTCTGCCGCCTCACCCTTGTGTTCTCCAGGTTTTGTGTCTGCCCTGGAACGATGAGCCTCTGGCCCAGGAAACCAATTTGCTGAAGGATGAGCTGGAGAAAGTGAACAGACGAGGAGTTCTCACCATCAACTCGCAGCCCAACATCAACGGAAAACCGTCTACTGACCCAGTTGTAGGATGGGGACCAGCAGGGGGATACGTCTACCAGAAGGTGTCCACGCTAAAACGTGCTAATGCCTGAAATCAGGAAGTTACCGTTTGCTTCAGATTGTTCCAGCTGTGAGGTCACGTGTGTCTCTGTGCTGAACCTCTCAGGCCTACTTGGAGTTCTTCACTTCCAGTGAAAATGTGACGGCTCTCCTTAAAGTTCTGAAGAAGTATGAGCCGCGAGTCAACTACCACATTGTCAACGTGCACGTATGTTCAGTCGTTCCATGCCGGTGCACGACGTGTGTGCGCGTGATCACCTGTCACACTCGCCAATGCTAACGTGCAGGGTCGGAACCTGACCAACGCCCCGGACATGCAGCCCAACGCCGTGACCTGGGGCATCTTCGCAGGCCGGGAGATCGTCCAGCCGACCGTCGTGGATCCAGTCAGCTTCATGTCCTGGAAGGTGAGGCGGAGATCCACGGAGATCCACGGAGATCCACGGAGATCCAAGGAGATCCAAGGAGATCCTGGAAGCACCAACAGATCAGAAGGATTTACTGTCAATCAGCAGATGTCATCCATGCGCTCTTCATTCTCCTGTGTGTGTGTGTGCGTGTGTGTGTGTGTGTGTGCGTGCGTGTGTGTGTGCGTGCGTGTGCGTGCGTGCGTGCGTGTGTGTGTGTGTGCGTGCGTGTGTGTGCGTGCGTGTGTGTGTGTGTGTGTGTGCGTGCGTGTGACCCTGCTGCCTCAGGATGAAGCCTTCGCCCTGTGGATCGAGCAGTGGGCTAAACTGTACGAGGACGAGTCCCCGTCACGCATGATCATCCAGTACATCCATGACAACTACTTCCTGGTGAACCTGGTGGACAACGACTTCCCCCTGGACAACTGTCTGTGGCAGGTCATCGACGACATGTTCGAGCTGCTCGATAGTCCTGCGGCGCCGCCCTGTGAGGACGCCACGCCCTAGGTTCTGGCCTCTTTTACCCTGAGGCGGGGGGGAACCGCTCTCTGGAAGTTTGCACAAAAACCTTTCAGCTAGTTTTTTTACCTTCACGATGAGTTTGTTCCTCATCTTTAACATTTAGAAACACTATTTTGTCAAATTCGTGCCTTTGGTGAACGCTGGGGCTCTTTTTTATGGTCACCTGATGTCGTCGTGCCGGTTTTAAACCCTTTAACAAGCCTGTTTATTGAAAAGCCCTCGGGGCAATTAAACTGATCACCTCATGAAATGTTACTGTTACAAGCTAAACAGTGGGAATGTGTTGCCGTGGTAACAGCCCGTAGAGAAATCAACCTGACTAAAGGAAGGAGATGTTCTGCGTGTTTGGGAACACCAGGAGCGCCGGCTGTACCTCCGGATCAGTACCGTAGCTCCGGATCAGTACCGTAGCTCCGGATCAGTACCGTAGCTCCGGATCAGTACCGTAGCTCCGGATCAGGGTCCTTCTCTATTGATGCCGTTTCATTAAACACAATTCTGACACATCTTTGCGTTGGTTCCTTGATCTTTACTCACGTCATCTTTACTCCTGCGTCGGTGTCCCGACCACGTCTTCTCCCGACCACGTCTTCTCCCGACCACGTCTTCTCCCGACCACGTCTTCTCCCTCCTGCTCGGCTCTCTCCGAATCCCCGGTCTCATATTTCTGCTTGTTTGGAAAGTTTCCACGTTGGTGCAGCAGTTGGTTACGCAACCCTGTGAATCAACAGACTGTTCAGAGAAGGGTCCAAAGTGTGAGTCCACTGAACCTCAGGGCGCCCAGACAGATGCAGATAACGTGGTCTCTGGCAGGGGGAGGAGCTACAGGGTCTGATGTCACATGTGCCCCGCCCCCGCTGCTGAGGACATCCTGATCTGGTCTCTTTCTCACCTCAGAACTTCACCACGCAGGTCAGTGGTCTTCAGGCTCCTCTGGCATCGGTTCTGATTCTGGTGAGTCTGATCTGCCACGTGTTCGTCCTGATCCAGAAGGTCGAGAGTTAGAGAGTTCTTCTTGAAGTCCACAAACTTCTGCAAATTATTTTCAGGACGACGATAGAAGGTTCTGGAAAATAATAAGTAATGAGAACTTTTTCAACGGCTTCATAATAAAAATGTGCAGTTCTGAGATCTTTAAATGACTCTGACGCACGTCAGCCGCGTGTGCACGAGGTGAAAGTAAAAGATGTCAGCGAAAACATGATGTCACACGTGTGTTTGTGTCCAAAAGTCTGTGACTGGGGGATGGGGTGGGACCAGGACAGCTGCAGTCATGTCTGATGAGGACAGGGTGAGGAGCCAGAATCCTGAAATCCTCAATCAGGAACCTTTGCCAAGCCAATCTGTTATGGTTCTTCTGGATCTGTTGGCTTCACACGTGCAGGTTGGGGTGAAGGTGTTTCCAACATGAGTGTGAGGCCGGAGCAGGAGGCTCATTCTGAGCTCTTATCGGCACGTCTGATGGACACGATGAAGAAGAGAACAAACGATCCTGGACACAGATGCCTCCACCTCCTCCTTCCTGCTCAGCCACGATTCCGTGATTGATCCTTCCACAGCTCTGAGGCTGGTGTGGAGATGTTGTGGAGACCAATCGTCTTCAGGCCGGTTCTCCTGGCCCACTCAGGAGAACCGGCCACATCAGACGAGATTAGCATCTGCTTCATTCTCTGACGGAGCTTTAAATGAATCATTTGGATGATTCTTCTTTGTAATAACTTCAATATCTTTTATTTTCATCCTCAGATTTGACACACGTGAATCCTTTTGTTCTGCTGAAACATCTGTAAATATGGAAGAGCAGAAACGTTCAAATGGAAATGATGCGGCTCTTCCTCTGGAGGAAGGGTACGTTGACTCCCTGCGTTCCCCGACATATATCTATATATTGTTTATATATTACTGTGATATTTCAGACTGATACCAGAGACGACAACGTTTCTGCATCAGAAGAATGATGGATCGAAAAGTCCTCAGTTCACAGATGTGAGTAGAAACACACAAATGACTTCCTCTGTAACTCAAATGGTCTCTGATGAGGAGGGGGTGGGGCCAACACCGGGGGTGGGGCCAACACCGGGGGGTGGAGCAGATACAAGGGGCGGGGGTGGAGCAAATACAAGGGGCGGGGGTGGGGCCAACACCGGGGGGTGGAGCAGATACAAGGGGCGGGGGTGGAGCAAATACAAGGGGCGGGGGTGGGGCCAACACCGGGGGTGGAGCAGATACAAGGGCGGGGGTGGAGCAATACAAGGGGCGGGGTGGGGCCAACACCGGGGGTGGAGTAAACACATGGGGTGGAGGTGGGGTGAACAAGGGGGGGGGGCAACATCAGGGTTAGGGAATTTTTGGATGGGCTGGTGGGAACTCAGGGGGTTAGGGGACGGAGAAGGTGCTCCATCTCAGCTTGTGTGTGTGTGTGTGTGTGTGTGTGTGTGTGTGTGTGTGTGAGTGTGTGTGTGTGTGTGTGAGTGTGTGTGAGTATGTGTGAGTATGTGTGTGTGTGTGTGTGTGTGTGAGTATGTGTGTGTGTGAGTGTGTGTGTGTGTGTGTGAGTGTGTGTGGAGTATGTGTGAGTATGTGTGGTGTGTGTGTATGTGTGTGTGTGGTGGGTGTGGTGTGTGGGATGTGTGTGGTGGGTGTGTGTGTGCGCTGTGTGTGCTGTGCGTGTTGTGTGATGTGTGTGTGTTGTGTGTGTGTGGCGTGTGTGTGCGTGTGGTATGTGTGTTTGTGGTGTGTCTGTGGTGTGTGGTGTGTGTGTGTTTGTGTTGTGTGTGGTGTGTGTGTGTGTCTGTGTGTGTGTGTGTGTGTGAGTCTGTGTGTGTGTGCGTGTGTGTGTGATGTGTGTGCGTCTGTGTGTGTGTGCGTGTGTGTGTGTGTGTGTGTGTGTGTGTGTGTGTGTGCGTCTGTGTGTGTGTGCGTCTGTGTGTGTGTGTGGTGTGGGTGTGTGCGTCTGTGTGGTGTGTGCGTGTGTGTGTGTGTGTGTGTGTGTCTGTGTGTGTGTGAGTTGTGTGTGTGTGTGAGTGTGTGTGTGTGAGTCTAGTGTGTGTGTGGTGTGTGTGTGTGTGTGAGGTGTGTGTGTGTGTGAGTGTGTGTGTTGTGTGTGTGTGAGTATGTGTGTGTGTGTGTGTGTGTGTGTGTGTGAGTGTGTGTGTGTGTGTGAGTGTGTGTGTGTGAGTGTGTGTGTGTGAACACTGCTTGTTGTCTTTAACGGTCTCTCTTTGTGCTCCGTCAGTTTGAGGGTAAAACTACGTTCGGAATGTCCGTCTTCAACCTCAGCAACGCCATCATGGGCAGCGGCATTCTGGGATTGTCGTACGCCATGTCGAACACGGGCATTGTGCTCTTCCTGTGAGTGCACACACACACACACACACACACACACACACACACAGGTGTGGGAGTGTGGGAGGAGCTCCGCCAGCAGGAGCTCCTCCTCCATCACCGAGCGGTGAGAAGATGGCGTCTGTGTCTGCAGCGTCCTGCTGACGTGCATCGCCTGCCTGTCCTGCTACTCCGTGCACCTCCTGCTGTGCAGCGCGGGGGTCGTGGGTAAGGCTCACCTGCTGCAGGTCTGGCTCCGCCCCGCTGGCTCCTCACCTGCCCGTCTGTTCCAGGGATTCGTGCCTACGAGCAGCTCGGCCTCAGAGCCTTCGGACATCCAGGGAAGATTTTAGCTGCCGTTGTTATAACTTTGCACAACATCGGAGGTGAGGGGTTCGAAGTGCTCACAACACGTTAATTACACCCACAAAGACGACATGAGGGTGCTGAACGGCTCCCAGGACGTCACATGACCTGCTCCTCTGCTCACCTGCAGCCATGTCCAGCTACCTGTTCATCATCAAGTCGGAGCTGCCGCTGGTCATCCAGGCCTTCCTGGGACAGACGCCCAACTCTGAGTGAGACCCAAAGTTTGGCTTCGATGACACGTTACTGCAGGCTGAGCCACATTTGTGCCAGCGCGCGTGTGTGTGTGTGTGTGTGTGTGTGTGTGATCAACAGCGACTGGTTCATGAATGGAAACTACCTGATCATCATCGTCACCCTCAGCATCATCCTCCCTCTGGCTCTGATGAAGCACCTGGGTACGCCCTCGAACCCCGTCTGGGACGTCTGTGGTTGCTGTTCATGGTCTTGAGGTGCTCCTCTCATGTCCCTGTAGGCTACCTCGGATACACCAGCGGCTTTTCCCTCTCCTGTATGGTCTTCTTCCTGTCAGCGGTGAGCCTCAGACGCTGGGTCACGTGACCGCTGGGTCATGTGACCGCTCCTCGCTCTGCTGGGCTCATCATGGGCTCGGGTCTGAATCTGCGTTCTGGGAGGTTCTAACTCGGGACACGCTACCCTGACCCTGAATTGGCTCCGCCCCCGAATTGACTCCGCCCCCGATTTGGCTCCGCCCCCAGCTCCGGCCACTCAGGTCCGCTGCTGTTGTGTTTTTTAAACTCATTTGCTGCAGAGGACCGAAGCTGTTGGTGATGATTTCTGAGGATTTCATCACAAATGCAGCTGATTGGACGACTCCAGGAAACGTGGGGGGGGGGCAGGTGAGATCTCCAACAGGTAACAACCACACGTTTGTGGCCACCTGCTACAAACACAAGAGGGCGCTGCAGCTCAACACGAGGATGATGTTTTTAGCCCCTCCATCCTAACGGTTTATTAACAGTTATTACAGCCCACCTGAACGTGTAATAACCTCCCACGTGCGCTCGTATCAGCAACATGGAATAAATGAACTCCTGGATAACAGAAATATGAGTTTGCATGTAGCAGCTACCTGCTGCTTTAGCCCTGGCCAACGCTCTCGGAGGAGGAGGGGCCCAGGGAGGAAGGGGCCGTCTTCAGGTGTGTGAACAGGTGCGTCTGTGTCTCCTCAGGTGATCTACAAGAAATTCAACATCACGTGTCCTCTGCAAACGTTTGGCAACGCGTCTGTGAGCGACCTGGTCCCAGACGACGGCTGCACCACCAAGTACCTCACCATCAACCAAGAGGTCGGCTTTGACCTCCCAGCGCGTGAACTTGTGAGTCGTCCTCACGCTCCCTCAGTCACGTGAGAACTTCATCCCAATTTCAGACGGCGTACACCATCCCCATCCTGGCCTTCGCCTTCGTGTGTCATCCCGAAGTTCTGCCCATCTACACAGAACTCAGCAAGTAAGATGCTCCGATCATCAGAGAGGAGACGATGGTGGAAACGCAGAAGCAGCTTGATGTTCGTCATGATTAAAATCTGATAAATCTCCGTCTGCTTTGGTCCCGGAAGTCCCACCAAGAGAAGAATGCAGAACATTGGGAACGTTTCCATCCTGGGAATGTTCACCATGTATTTCTTCACAGCCATATTTGGATACCTGACCTTCTACGGTGAGGAAACATCTGCAGAACTCGTGAACACGACCTGGTCACCACCTAAGTGTGTGTGTGTGTGTGTGTGTGTGTGTGTGTGTGTGTGTGTGTGTGTGTGTGTGTGTGTGTGTGTGTGTGTGTGTGCAGAAAACACCGAAGCAGAGCTTCTTCATACCTACAGTCAGGTGGATCCTCTGGACACTCTGATCCTCTGTGTTCGAGTTGCTGTTCTTGTTGCCGTCACTCTGACTGTACCCGTGGTTCTGTTTCCTGTGAGTCCACACACACACACACACACGCACACACACACACACACACACACACAACCATCCAGAGGGCCTATGTTCTGGCGTGGTGGGGTCAAAGGTCATCCATACTGAGCCCCTCCCTGAGGGAGAACGCAGACGTCTTTTTGGCCCCTTGAGGCCACAGCCTCATTATTTGGGTCACCCTTTGGGGGAGGGTGTAGGACCCTGGTCTTGGGGAGCCCAGCCTGATGGGGGCCTTACGGAGCAAACAAGGAAGCCAACAATGTGGACCCCCGAACACCCAGACTGGACCTGGAGACTCTGTCCGACCCTCACTGGTAACTGGTTACGGCCCGTTTAAGGGGGTCCGGTACCCCCACACCCCAGATCAGTACCCGCAGGAATCCTCAAGGGATACAGTCAAATCCAGGTCCACAGAACACTGAGGATGGGGAGCTGGTCCACTCTGAATCCCAGGTACAGCTGTTCAGTGGCCCCTCCCCAGGGAGGCCCAGGAGTGCGAGCCCCCGCCAGGACACCCCCACGCTCCACGTTTCCATTTGAACATGGAACGAACGTGTGCTTTAACGCTGCTTCCGTACCTCAGACGTGCACGTGTGCTCGTGTCCTGCCAGATTCGCCGCGCCCTCCTGCAGCTGCTGTTTCCAGGGAGACCGTTTCACTGGCTGCGCCACGTCTGCATCGCCCTCTGCCTGCTGCTCGTGGTCAACCTTCTGGTCATCCTGGTCCCAGACATCCGCGACATCTTCGGCATCACAGGTCAGAGGTCGCCCAGCGTGGAAGCTTCAGCCAGATGGTGATCTGTGATGGCAACCATTGATGTGTCCTCTGTTACCAGGGGCAACCACCGCTCCCAGCCTGATCTTCATCCTCCCAGGACTGTTTTACATCCGCATCATCCCGACCAGTCAGGAGCCCATGAACTCCAGACCAAAGATCCAGGTTGGTAGAGACAGTTGTAACAGAGGTCGGAGGTGAAGGTCAGAGGTGAAGGTCGGAGGTGAAGGTCGGAGGTGAAGGTCGGAGGTGAAGGTCACATCATAGAACATTCGGCTGTTCTGCCTCCAGGCGGCGTGTTTCACAGCCCTGGGCTTCATCTTCATGACCATGAGTCTCACCTTCATCGGGCTGGACTGGACGAGTGGAGACAAGCGAAGTCTGGGAGGTCATTAAGACGCCGGCACGTCCGCGGGACCGTTGGGGCGTTTGTGGACCGAAGCAGTAAAGGACACGTTGGGTTTGGCTCAGCAGAACACGACGGGCGGGGCTCCCCGGGCCCACGCAGAACCTCCACCAAGTCTTTGTTGGACCAAAGTAAAACTGGACAATATTCAGAGCAAATCTAGAAGGTTCTGTTCTCCCAACACAACGGCAGCGAGTGATTTCGCCTGTTGGAGTGAAACGTTTTAGCTAAAAGAATCAGTTTGATGAAAAGACCTTCAGGTAGTGATGCACCAGTGGAAAGATCTCACACTCTCACTCACTCACACTCACACACTCTCTCTCACTCTCACTCACACTCTCTCTCTCTCTCACTCACACTCACTCACACTCTCTCTCTCTCTCTCTCTCTCTCGGTGTGTAAAAGACAAACACACAGACAGCTGAAACATTCCTAATCAGTCCTGGGAGTTTTTATTAGAGCAGCAGCCGATCCATGAACGCTGGATGTGACCCGGCTTCACCTGGAGCAGCAGAACCTCCGCGTCCCTCCCCCCTCACCCAGGTGGACCGGCTCCCCCAGACCGGCTCGGACTGGAGCAGAACTGTTGTTGAGCTTTGATCCTTACGCTGGACAGAACCGAGCACTTCCCCTCTGACGACTCTGCTGCTTCAACATTTTAAGGCATCTTTATTAAATTCATACACAAAACTCGCAGCTGTGCCGACTTTTAAATGTGATCAGGAATATTTGGATTCAAGGTGTTGCTAGAGTGATAAAACGTTTCTCACATAACTTTAATCCGAGAAAGACGTCATCAAAGTGTCTGCACAGAACGAGGGGGTCTGGAGCGCCCCCTGCCGGCCTGGAGCGCCCCCTGCTGGCCTGGAGCGCCCCCCGCTGGCCTGGAGCGCCCCCTGCTGGCCTGGAGCGCCCCCTGCCGGCCAGGCTTTCACGTTTGTCCATGATTGAAAGGAGTCCACTGAGATTCCGATGGATGAGGTGTACCTTGAGTAACAATGCAGTCCCCGGCCGTCTTCAGGCCTCTCGGACCTTGGCAGCGAGGGCAGAGTTCTCCTGGCGGACGGCTCGATAGTCCTCCAGGATCCGCTCCAGGTTGGCCACAGTTTTGTTCCCGTTTTCTGTCTCGATCTGTGGAAGACGACCAACATCTGAGGATTCCTGGAACCAGGTGGTGAATGCTGAAGGTCCAAACCTTCAGTAGTCACACCTCAGCTGCTTCAGTATTACAGGTAGTTGTTCAGAAACTCTACATTCTGGTCAGGACACTGAAGGTCCAGAGTCTCAAGTGCTCAGGACCCTGGCAGGATGGGTGCTTGTTGGGTCTGAACACAGACCAGTGTCTGCCACAGCTTTACCTGCTCCTCCAGATCTCGAATCTCCCTCAGGATGGTTCCCGTGTCCTCGATGGTCTGGATCAGCTGGTTGCAGTTCTGCAGAATCAGGACGGAGTCATGAGGCCGCGGACCGATCAGGTCTGAATTCTGGTCAATCAGAAGTACGTACTTCGTGCAGAGCCGCCAGGTACTTGTAGGACTTCCGCACCGATTCGTCCTTTTTGGCATCCTGGAAAGCAGGAGTGAAGAAACAGAGTTCTGGGTTTGATCTCAGGTTCTTCTCAGAAATTCCTCCTTCATTGTGGGCCGTTGTGGCCCCAGGCAGGAACCGGACCGTGTTACCTTAAAGACCATCTCGTCCGTCACAGCAAAGGTGCGGTCCAGCTTCCCCGTCAGACTGTTGATCTCCTTCTGCAGATGCTTGGTGTCCATCAGGATCTGGAAGAGGAGACGTTGACCTGTGGAAGCCTCCCGAGGCTCCGCCTCCCCGTGACCCCGCCCCCGAGGCTCCGCCTCCATGAGGCCCCGCCTCCTTCCGGACTTACCTTCGTGATCTCCTCCTTCTGTTTCTTGATGTTACTGACGATCTCGAGGATTCTCTGGGTGTACGCCGAGCGAGACGCCTCCTGGGGGAGCCGGTCCACCTGGGCGACCTGCGATCGGGAGAAGGTTCTGCTTCAGATCTCATCCTTCTACCGTCCACACGAGCACGGGAATCTTTACCAGTTGTTTGTACATGTCCTCCTTTTTCTTGGCTTCCTCTGTAGAGACCCGGATTTTTTCATGCAAACTCTTGATCTCTGACAGCTTCCTGGAAGATTCCAGCTGAAATTTGACAAGTGGAACAAGGCTGAACGCGTTTCCATGGCAACCTGCTCAGACATGTGGGTGTGAAGCCTCACGTGGTGGTTGCTGCACATCTCTTTCAGCCTGCGATGCTCTTGGATGAGCGGAGCTCGATGTTTCTCCCACTGGGCGGCCAGATTCACCACCCTCTTCACGCTGGTCTCCACCACCAGCTGCAGCCACAAACAGGAAGAGGAAACGCTCACCCACCGTCCTGCAGGTGGCCTCAAACGGGCCGTCGGCCGTCCTACCTGAAGCTGCACCAGGTTGTTGTCTGCATCTGGCAAAAGATCGATGGCTTTCTTCTTCATCTCCATCTTCTCCTCCTTTTCTGAGTTCCCCAGATTTCTCTGCTTCAACTCATTCAACACCTGCGACAGGACAGAGACACGTCTGTGAGACACATGTGGGGAGACACGTCTGTGAGACACGTCTGTGAGACACGTGTGGGGAGACACGTCTGTGAGACACGTGTGGGGAGACACGTCTGTGAGACACGTGTGGGGAGACACGTCTGTGAGACACGTCTGTGAGACACGTCTGTGAGACACGTGTGGGGAGACACGTCTGTGAGACACGTGTGGGGAGACACGTCTGTGAGACACGTCTGTGAGACACGTCTGTGAGACACGTGTGGGGAGACACGTCTGTGAGACACGTGGGGAGACACGTCTGTGAGACACGTGTGGGGAGACACGTCTGTGAGACACGTGTGGGGAGATACGTCTGTGAGACACGTCTGTGAGACACGTGTGGTGAGACACGTCTGTGAGACACGTGTGGGGAGACACGTCTGTGAGACACGTGTGGGGAGACACGTCTGTGAGACACGTGTGGGGAGATACGTCTGTGAGACACATCTGTGAGACACGTGTGGGGAGACACGTCTGTGAGACACGTGTGGGGAGACACGTCTGTGAGACACGTGTGGTGAGACACGTCTGTGAGACACGTCTGTGAGACACGTGTGGGGAGACACGTCTGTGAGACACGTGTGGTGAGACACGTCTGTGAGACACGTCTGTGAGACACGTGTGGGGACACACGTGTGGTGAGACACGTGTGGTGAGACACGTCTGTGAGACACGTGTGGTGAGACACGTCTGTGAGACACGTGTGGGGAGACACGTCTGTGAGACACGTCTGTGAGACACGTGTGGGGAGACACGTCTGTGAGACACGTGTGGTGAGACACGTCTGTGAGACACGTGTGGGGAGACACGTCTGTGAGACACGTCTGTGAGACACGTGTGGGGAGACACGTCTGTGAGACACGTCTGTGAGACACGTCTGTGAGACACGTCAGTGAGACATGTGTGGTGAGACACGTCTGTGAGACACGTGTGGGGAGACACGTCTGTGAGACACGTCTGTGAGACACGTGTGGGGAGACACGTCTGTGAGACACGTCTGTGAGACACGTCTGTGAGACACGTGTGGTGAGACACGTCTGTGAGACACGTGTGGGGAGACACATCTGTGAGACACGTGTGGGGAGACACGTCTGTGAGACACGTCTGTGAGACACGTCTGTGAGACACGTGTGGGGAGACACGTCTGTGAGACACGTCTGTGAGACACGTGTGGTGAGACACGTGTGGGGAGACACGTGTGGGGAGACACGTGTGGGGAGACACGTGTGGGGAGACACGTGTGGGGAGACACGTCTGTGAGACACGTGTGGTGAGACACGTCTGTGAGACACGTGTGGTGAGACACGTCTGTGAGACACGTGTGGGGAGACACGTCTGTGAGACACGTCTGTGAGACACGTGTGGGGAGACACGTCTGTGAGACACGTGTGGGGAGACACGTCTGTGAGACACGTGTGGTGAGACACGTCTGTGAGACACGTGTGGGGAGACACGTCTGTGAGACACGTCTGTGAGACACGTGTGGGGAGACACGTCTGTGAGACACGTGTGGGGAGACACGTCTGTGAGACACGTGTGGGGAGACACGTCTGTGAGACACGTGTGGTGAGACACGTCTGTGAGACACGTGTGGGGAGACACGTCTGTGAGACACGTCTGTGAGACACGTGTGGGGAGACACGTCTGTGAGACACGTCAGTGAGACACGTGTGGTGAGACACGTCAGTGAGACACGTGTGGTGAGACACGTCTGTGAGACACGTGTGGGGAGACACGTCTGTGAGACACGTGTGGGGAGACACGTCTGTGAGACACGTCTGTGAGACACGTGTGGGGAGACACGTCTGTGAGACACGTGTGGGGAGACACGTCTGTGAGACACGTCTGTGAGACACGTCTGTGAGACACGTGTGGTGAGACACGTCTGTGAGACACGTGTGGGGAGACACATCTGTGAGACACGTGTGGGGAGACACGTCTGTGAGACACGTCTGTGAGACACGTGTGGGGAGACACGTCTGTGAGACACGTCTGTGAGACACGTCTGTGAGACACGTGTGGTGAGACACGTCTGTGAGACACGTGTGGTGAGACACGTCTGTGAGACACGTCTGTGAGACACGTGTGGTGAGACACGTCTGTGAGACACGTGTGGGGAGACACGTCTGTGAGACACGTGTGGGGAGACACGTCTGTGAGACACGTCTGTGAGACACGTGTGGTGAGACACGTCTGTGAGACACGTCTGTGAGACACGTCTGTGAGACATGTGTGGGGAGACACGTGTGGGGAGACACGTCTGTGAGACACGTGTGGGGAGACACGTCTGTGAGACACGTCTGTGAGACACGTGTGGGGAGACACGTCTGTGAGACACGTGTGGGGAGACACGTGTGGGGAGACACGTGTGGGGAGACACGTCTGTGAGACACGTCTGTGAGACACGTGTGGGGAGACACGTGTGGGGAGACACGTCTGTGAGACACGTCTGTGAGACACGTCTGGTGAGACACGTGTGGGGAGACACGTCTGTGAGACACGTGTGGGGAGACACGTCTGTGAGACACGTGTGGGGAGACACGTGTGGGGAGACACGTGTGGGGAGACACGTCTGTGAGACACGTCTGTGAGACACGTCTGTGAGACACGTGTGGGGAGACACGTGTGGGGAGACACGTCTGTGAGACACGTCTGGTGAGACACGTCTGGTGAGACACGTCTGTGAGACACGTGTGGGGAGACACGTGTGGGGAGACACGTCTGGTGAGACACGTCTGGTGAGACACGTGTGGGGAGACACGTCTGTGAGACACGTGTGGGGAGACACGTGTGGGGAGACACGTGTGGGGAGACACGTCTGTGAGACACGTCTGTGAGACACGTGTGGGGAGACACGTGTGGGGAGACACGTCTGTGAGACACGTCTGTGAGACACGTCTGGTGAGACACGTCTGGTGAGACACGTCTGTGAGACACGTGTGGGGAGACACGTGTGTGGAGACACGTGTGGGGAGACACGTCTGTGAGACACGTCTGTGAGACACGTCTGTGAGACACGTGTGGGGAGACACGTCTGTGGAGACACGTGTGGGGAGACACGTCTGTGAGACACGTGTGGGGAGACACGTGTGGGGAGACACGTCTGTGAGACACGTCTGTGAGACACGTGTGGGGAGACACGTCTGTGGAGACACGTGTGGGGAGACACGTCTGTGAGACACGTCTGTGAGACACGTGTGGGGAGACACGTCTGTGAGACACGTCTGTGAGACACGTCTGAGACACACGTGTGGTGTCCCGGGACACTGCCGTCTCCATGGCGATGGCCAGCAGATAAAACCCTTAATTGGAGCCAATGAGCGGCACAAACGGACGCAGCTTCACCGGCGCCGTCAGTCAACATGGACTCGGCCCGTTTTCAGGATCAGCTGTTGTCTTGATCGACGGGGTTCTGCTCTCAGAATGCTGGTCTACTGGGGCCCCAGAGTCTCTACTGGGGGCCACCAGAGTCTCTACTGGGGGCCCACCAGAGTCTCTACTGGGGGCCCCCAGAGTCTCTACTGGGGGCCACCAGAGTCTCTAATGGGGGGCCAGCATTTAGCCACCAGGCCCCCTGCTGTGGGACCAGCTCCCTGTCCAGGTACGGGAGGCTGACTCCATCGCTACTATCAGACCTCAAACCTTCCTCTATGAGAAGCTGATGGTCAGTAACTCTGTAGTTCCAGTTACTCTCCTCCCCTGTGTGTGTGTTAGCTGTGTGTGTGTGTTAGCTGTGCGTGCGTGTTAGCTGTGTGTGTGTGTTAGCTGTGCGTGTGTGTTAGCTGTGCGTGCGTGTTAGCTGTGTGTGTGTTAGCTGTGTGTGTGTGTTAGCTGTGTGTGTGTGTTAGCTGTGTGTGTGTTAGCTGTGCGTGTGTGTTAGCTGTGTGTGTGTTAGCTGTGTGTGTGTGTTAGCTGTGCGTGTGTGTTAGCTGTGCGTGCGTGTTAGCTGTGTGTGTGTTAGCTGTGTGTGTGTGTTAGCTGTGTGTGTGTGTTAGCTGTGCGTGTGTGTTAGCTGTGCGTGCGTGTTAGCTGTGTGTGTGTGTTAGCTGTGCGTGTGTGTTAGCTGTGCGTGTGTGTTAGCTGTGCGTGTGTGTTAGCTGTGTGTGTGTTAGCTGTGTGTGTGTGTTAGCTGTGTGTGTGTTAGCTGTGTGCGTGTTAGCTGTGCGTGTGTGTTAGCTGTGCGTGTGTGTTAGCTGTGCGTGTGTGTTAGCTGTGCGTGTGTGTTAGCTGTGCCTGTTACCTGTGTGCAGCTGACACTCATTAGCTTCATGTCTCCTGTCAGCTGGTCGACGTCACCGTGGAGATGTTGCAGCTGTTGCTGCAGCGACATCAGGACCTGCTGCTGCAGCTCGCCGTCCCTCTCTGACTGCACGCCAACGGTGGAGGAGTTTGTTGCCGCGGCGGCGTCCTCCTAACAAGACACATGTCGTCATAGCAATGGAATCAGAAATGCTGCGGCGGCCAAACGCTGCTGCTGGGGGAACCGACCCGTGTGAAGGTGAACTTCTGGCTGTGGGTGAAGTGGGTGCCTTTGGCTAGAACGCCGTCAGAGGGGGCGGAGCCTCGAAAGGCCTGCAGCACCTCGGAGAGGTCAGAGGTGGAGGCACTTTTAGACGGGGGCAGCACAGCCGAACGCAGCTGCTCCTCGATACGTTTGTGAAGACGAGTCAGTTTCCTGCTGCGATAGTCCTGCTCAACACAAAGGTGGCGTTGACTGGGGGCTTCTCCTCGGACCCTCGGACCCTCGGACCAGCTGCTGCTGGTCACGTACCTGTGCACTGAGGCGGGACAGGAGCCCCTGGGAGTTCCACTCGCTGTCCCACTCCTGCGCCGCCGTCAGCTCGGCCGTGTGCCGCTCCAGGATGGACGCCACCACAGAGGCCTGATGGGAGAGCTGGGCCGTCACAGGACGCAGGAAGCTCCTCTGGTGGTCCTTCAGATCTGGCAGAGGCAGAGAGGAGGTCAACCAAGCTCAGCAGCATTTGGACCAGGAAGGAAACCAGCGGAAGCTCTGCAGGAATCCTTCCCTCATCACCTCCATGCAGCTCTGATGACCCACAAGTCTGGATCATCTCCACACGGTATCTGAACAGGAGCTGGAAAAGCCTGAAGGCTGAAGCGGCAGCGACGCACCTTTCTGCAGCTGCTCTCCTGGACCTTCGGGGCCGCGTGGCCAAACCAGAGGCTGCGAGTGGAACCGGTGCCACGGTCCTGGACCCTGCACAGGGACGAAGAGGTGAGAAACGGGCCCGGTGCAGCCGGGAGGGCTCTGCTGGGGTCGGCCCACATCTTCAGCCTCACCTGCAGGTCCTGCTGCAGCGGCAGCCGGCAGGTGGGCGGCAGCCAGGGCGCCGCCAGCTGGGCCCTGATGGCAGCAGCCACGGCTCTCTGGAGCAGCAGCAGCTTCCCTGCAGGACAGAGTTCAGGTGATGGGCTCGGGACCCTGCTTCTGCAGCCCCACGCCATGCGACAGCTCAGAACGTGTCCTTCATACCGGTGGGTTGGTCCAGGTTCTCTGAACGTTCTCGGGGCAGCTTCTCCACCACGAACATGAGCAGAGAACGAATCTCCGTCTCGTTGCTGTAGAGGAACGTCTGGTAGCCGATCTCTCCTTTATAGCCCAGCTCCTGAAAAGCACCCGTCTCTGATCAACAACCCTTCGGACCTCGTTCAGCATCACTCAGAACATCTGCATGCATCAAAACCAGCAGCTGGGCACCATCCAGGACCGGGCTGGGAACAACCCTGATGTTGTGCCAGGGGAGAGGCCCCTTCAGCATCATCATCATCATCGTCATCATCATAAAGTGGCGTCCCACCTGGCAGGCCTGGGCCAGGCTCACGCCCACCCTGAAACGGGCAGACATGCCTGGGGGCAGGGACGTGGGCAGCGTGGCGCCCAGACCGGGGTGGATGGCGCGGATGCATCGGACCACCGCCTCCACCATCAGCTCGCTGCTGAACTGCTTGATGCTGTCGATGTCCTCGCTCACCTCCCTGTGGAGGACAAACGGCACCACAGCTCGGGATCCATCACTGACGTTCACATTCTGAGAGCGCGCATGCCAAACGTGAACGTGCGCGTGCGCCCTCACGGCTTCCGTTATTGAGCATCAAACACCAAGAAACAGCAACAGAAGAAATGAGACACTTGGAACAGATGACATTTATAATTCCAGGCGTTTGGACACTTTACATGCTGACCTCACGAAGACTTGCTAATTAGCAAATTAAAACTAGGCAGACAACTTTCAATAGGTCATAATAGTCAAAAAGTACAAAAGACTGAAGACTTACGTCCCCACTTGTTTGAGGGCGTGAATCAAAATGCCGTCGACTTCTTCCATGGTGGGTTTTCCCCCCTAAAACTATAACAACTAAGTTTTCTAACAGAATGCAGAATAACAAGGAATGGGGAGCCATCAAAGTCTAGTTAGCTAGTGTTAGCATGGCTTTTCCATGCACCAGTGCGGGCTACAGAACTACACCCCATCTTCCCTCCGGGTCCGACCCACACCGGTGCTACTACAGCGACGGACTAGTAAAAAGTCAGATAAAGTAACTTAGAACTGATTTTCCACACAGGTCTAACAAAACTGGACGTTCTCTTCCCAGAATATCGAATACAACCAGAAAAACGGACGAAACAAATCTGACATCCGTATCTCGACGTGAATGTGGCGCGAGAGGTTAAGGGAAATGGAGTTTAATACCGACTGGTAAACCGCCATAGACTTAGGAAAAAGACTTACTCAAAACGACATTTCCCAGCATCCTCTACACCAAGTCTTATGACCAAAGCCTCATGACAGGAAGTCGGCTCTGGTTCCGTCACAATGATGACTCCGACTCTTTAAAGTAGGATAGATTATGTTTACATTTCAAAGTTCCAGTGATATGTTTTATATACATTATCTATATCTCTTTTAAACTTCACCGTCACGGCCAAGCGGTGAGCAGCAATAAACTGCTGCTTTATTGCTGTTTTGAAATCTGCAAATACATATTTAAAGGCTAAATCCTGTCTGGACTTGAACAAAACCAAAAAATAAAGAGAAATATGCAACGTATATGTTAAGAGTTGTTTAAAAGCATTTAATCCTCTCTCTAAGAGTAATGTAGCATCTAATGAGGATAATTGTATCATACAAAATCAAAAATGTCCAGATTTTTGTGTTCCTGGCTGTATTGTAATAACCAAGAGATTCTTTTTACACCTGACAGGACTGTCAGCACTATTTAGACCTTAACAAATGTTCAGTTTGCAGAAAGTCAAGTTAGATGCTGCAATATTGGTCTAAACATTAAAATCTCAGATTCCACATATAGTCTTATTTGGCCAAAGATCATTTCTATAGTTTTAGTCCATGAAACATTTTTACCTCCACATCACAAGCAGGTAATTACATTTCTGGCAGTACAAAGATCTGCAACATGTCTGGTTCTGGTTCTGGCCCACCCAATGGGCCGTCCTGGACAGGTGGAGTTTCCTGAAGACGTTTCAGGTCAAGAGGCTTCACCATCATCATGTCTGATCGTCAAAGTGTCACAAATTCAATCTGGTCAAAACCTGAACTCAGTTTGTTTTGTTTTTAAATCACAAGAACCTTTTTAAAGTGCTAATTTGTCTTTTCAATTATGGAGTGAATGTTGAGCACATTTACAATTATCAGGTATCAGGTATCTGGGCTACAGGTGGGGCAGGCATGCCTTTAAAGGCTCGGGTGGTCCCCCCTCAGCATGTCGAACTCCTCAGGGGCGGAGTACTTGTCAGCCCCCTGACCAGCTAATTCCCGGAATTCTGCAGCAATATCATCAAAGGTGCGTCCTTTGGTCTCTGGCACTTTGAAGTAGGTGAAGACAAAGAAGCCCAGCAGCAGAATGGTGAAGATGATGAAGACATACGGGCCACAGAGTTGCTGCGGGAACATCAGTTGGTTAGGGTTAGCCCTTCATAAAGGGTTAGGGTTGGTTAGGGTTAGCCCTTCATAAAGGGTTAGGGTTGGTTAGGGTTAGCCCTTCATAAAGGGTTAGGGTTGGTTAGGGTTAGCCCTTCATAAAGAGTTAGGGTTGGTTAGGGTTAGCCCTTCATAAAGAGTTAGGGTTGGTTAGGGTTAGCCCTTCATAAAGGGTTAGGGTTAGGGTTGGTTAGGGTTAGCCCTTCATAAAGGGTAAGGGTTAGGGTTGGTTAGGGTTAGCCCTTTATAAAGGGTTAGGGTTGGTTAGGGTTAGCCCTTCATAAAGAGTTAGGGTTGGTTAGGGTTAGCCCTTCATAAAGAGTTAGGGTTGGTTAGGGTTAGCCCTTCATAAAGGGTTAGGGTTAGGGTTGGTTAGGGTTAGCCCTTCATAAAGGGTTAGGGTTAGGGTTGGTTAGGGTTAGCCCTTCATAAAGGGTTAGGGTTGGTTAGGGTTAGCCCTTCATAAAGGGTTAGGGTTAGGGTTGGTTAGGGTTAGCCCTTCATAAAGGGTTAGGGTTAGGGTTGGTTAGGGTTAGCCCTTTATAAAGGGTTAGGGTTGGTTAGGGTTAGCCCTTCATAAAGGGTTAGGGTTGGTTAGGGTTAGCCCTTCATAAAGGGTTAGGGTTGGTTAGGGTTAGCCCTTCATAAAGAGTTAGGGTTGGTTAGGGTTAGCCCTTCATAAAGGGTTAGGGTTGGTTAGGGTTAGCCCTTCATAAAGGGTTAGGGTTAGGGTTGGTTAGGGTTAGCCCTTCATAAAGGGTTAGGGTTGGTTAGGGTTAGCCCTTCATAAAGGGTTAGGGTTGGTTAGGGTTAGCCCTTCATAAAGGGTTAGGGTTAGGGTTGGTTAGGGTTAGCCCTTCATAAAGGGTTAGGGTTGGTTAGGGTTAGCCCTTCATAAAGGGTTAGGGTTGGTTAGGGTTAGCCCTTCATAAAGGGTTAGGGTTGGTTAGGGTTAGCCCTTCATAAAGGGTTAGGGTTGGTTAGGGTTAGCCCTTCATAAAGGGTTAGGGTTAGGGTTGGTTAGGGTTAGCCCTTCATAAAGGGTTAGGGTTAGGGTTGGTTAGGGTTAGCCCTTCATAAAGGGTTAGGGTTAGGGTTGGTTAGGGTTAGCCCTTCATAAAGGGTAAGGGTTAGGGTTGGTTAGGGTTAGCCCTTCATAAAGGGTTAGGGTTGGTTAGGGTTAGCCCTTCATAAAGGGTTAGGGTTAGGGTTGGTTAGGGTTAGCCCTTCATAAAGGGTTAGGGTTAGGGTTGGTTAGGGTTAGCCCTTCATAAAGGGTTAGGGTTGGTTAGGGTTAGCCCTTCATAAAGGGTTAGGGTTGGTTAGGGTTAACCCTTTATAAAGGGTTAGGGTTGGTTAGGGTTAGCCCTTCATAAAGGGTTAGGGTTGGTTAGGGTTAGCCCTTTATAAAGGGTAAGGGTTAGGGTTGGTTAGGGTTAGCCCTTTATAAAGGGTTAGGGTTGGTTAGGGTTAGCCCTTCATAAAGGGTTAGGGTTGGTTAGGGTTAGCCCTTCATAAAGGGTAAGGGTTAGGGTTGGTTAGGGTTAGCCCTTTATAAAGGGTTGTTGACCCAGAAGAGTTGTATCAGATCTGTTTTTACCTCCACATACTGGAAACACATCCCCACTAAAAAGTTGGCGGTCCAGTTACAGAACCCAGCCACAGCGATGGCGGCCGGCCGGGGCCCCTGGCTGAAGAGCTCGGCCACGATGAACCACGGGATGGGGCCGGGGCCGATCTCGAAGAAAGCCACAAAGCTGAAGATAGCCAGAATGCTGATGTAGGACATCCATCTGAGCTGGTCCTGAGCAACACACACTACCTTTCAATCCCTTCACTCCCAAACAGATTAAGCAAATGAGATCTCCGAGCTTACGAGCAGCAGCATGGCGACGGTGAGGAGCACGGCTGAAACCGCCATTCCCATCAGACCAGTGAGATGAAGCGGTCTCCTGCCCATTCGTTCCACCAGGAACAGCTGCACAGGACAAATGTCACTCATGTATTGGACTTGCAGTCTCTTTTTCACGTGCTGGACTTACAGACACCACAGTGAAGACCGTGTTCACCACTCCGGCGCCGATGGTGGCGTAAACAGGCTGGGCCACTCCCGCTCGCTCAAAGATCCCAGTTGAGTAATAAAACACCTGAAAAGGATCAGAAATTCCTCTAAACAAGCTTTTTTCTGCTCAGATGTCCCAGACCCAGATGTTTGTCCTCAGGATCCTGCAGAGGAGTAACGTTGCCAGGGTGACCAGCACGCCGGCGGACGCCTCGGCTCGTTCGGCGCTCCTGTGTCATGTGACTTACAGCGTTGATTCCCGACAGCTGCTGTGAGAGTTGCAACATGATGGCGACGAGGATGGGTTGGCGGTACAGGGGGGAGCGGAACAGCTCCAGAATGGTGACCTTCTTCTCCCTCTGCATCTGCTGACTCTCATCCTTCATCTCCTGCATGTCCTCGCTCACCTCTTCGGTTCCTCGCAGCTTCATCAGGGCTGGAAAACAGATTTCAGGTTCTGCCCTCGAGCACATGTGAAACTGCCGACTCACTGTTGCGGGCTTTGCTCTCCTCGTTGCAGTTGATGAGGAGGTATCGGGGGCTCTCGGGGCACAAGGGCAGCAGGACGCACTGGAGGACTGCTGGCAGCAGGGTGAACCCCAGGAGGAGGGGCCACAGGGAGGCGTTCCCCATGATGGCCTCTATCCCGAAGACCTGCGTGACAGACACACCACCCTGCTCATGAGAAGCTTCAGCAGGTTTAGACATGAACAAAGGGAACGGAGGTCTTCTGGACACCTCAGCAACAGTCTCCAGCTCCTCCTGATGTGTGTCCAGCTAATGTCCTGGGTTCTGCATCCTAGCTAGATCCCAACACCTCCCTCCCCGTGGCAGATGTGACTCCTGGTCATGATCCACCACAGCGTGATGACCTCAACCTCCCATAAAACAGGACCAATTCTCAATCGTCCGCTGGAGGATCACGTGTGTCTCACCTGTGCAACAAGGATACCGATAACTACTCCAAGCTGATGCAGCGTTCCTAAGGCCCCTCGCAGGTGCGTGGGGGCGATCTCTTCCACGTAGATGGGTACAAAGCCAGTGGAGAGGCCGGAGTACACCCCCACAATGAAACGTCCAATGATGAGCATCTCAAATGAGGCAGCCAGCTTGGAAAAGCTCATGAAAGCCACAGCAACAAAGGCCAGAACGTTGGCCACCAGCATGGAGTTCTTCCTTTAGGGACAAGAGGGCTTTTTCACTGTTGGCACGGCTGCTGTGAAACAGGAAATGATGTCATGAAACGGGTATCGAAGGTCACACCTGCCAAAGCGGCTGAGGAAGAGGCCGACGGAGAAGGAGCCCAACATCCCTCCCACGGAGAAGATGGCCACAGAGAGCGACCACAGCGCGGTGAGAGCGTTCTCCGAGATGGCCTCGGAAAACCGGCTGCTCCACGTCTCATTGTAGAAGCTCTCAATGATCTGAAGCACAGACACAACAGACGGCCCCAGGTCAAAGTGGAGCCTGGTTCTTCACAACATTTAGATGCCCTCTAAGATCTGAGAAGCTCACGTTCTGGGGAGCGTTGATCACTCCGGTGTTGTAACCAAACTGGAAGGAGCCAATCACAGCGGTTCCTACAGCCAGCATCAGCTGTGGCGTCACCTGCTGGGAGCAGACACAGAGACGTCTCGTGTCCAGACTGTCGACACCCCCACAGACCTGAACACCCCCACAGACCTGCCCCGGCCCCTGAACACCCCCACAGGCCTGAACACCCCCACAGACCTGCCCCGGCCCCTGAACACCCCCACAGGCCTGAACACCCCCACAGACCTGCCCCGGCCCCTGAACACCCCACAGGCCTGAACCCCCCCACAGACCTGCCCCGGCCCCTGAACACCCCCACAGGCCTGCCCTGGCCCCTGAACACCCCCACAGACCTGAACACCCCCACAGACCTGCCCCGGCCCCTGAACACCCCCAACAGGCCTGCCCTGGCCCCTGAACACCCCCACAGACCTGAACACCCCCACAGACCTGCCCCGGCCCCTGAACACCCCCACGACCTGAACACCCCCACAGACCTGCCCCGGCCCCTGAACACCCCACAGGACCTGCCCCGGCCCCTGAACACCCCCACAGGCCTCCCCCGGCCCCCTGAACACCCCCACAGGCCTCCCCCGGCCCCCTGAACACCCCCACAGACCTGCCCCGGCCCCTGAACACCCCCACAGGCCTCCCCCGGCCCCCTGAACACCCCACAGGCCTCCCCCGGCCCCCTGAACACCCCCATAGGCCTCCCCCGGCCCCTGAACACCCCCACAGACCTGCCCCGGCCCCTGAACACCCCTGAAGAGCATCACACGTTTATCAGAGCTGCACTCGTGGTGGACTCGGTCTTCATCTCACTCCTCCTCCGGCTCCACCTGCCACATCAGAGGCCTCAGGTCCGGTCACACGTTACCTGTCCGCCGAGGTCCATGTGAGCAACGAGGATCAGTCAGATTCCACAGAACGCTTCCAACACCTTCAGAATCTGGTTCTTCCGGTCCAGAATCTCGTCCCACCAAACTACTTCATCATGTCACCGTCTGATGAATGAATATAAACAACGTCTGTTTCTCATCCATTCACCTGCTGCCGTAAGCAGCTTAATGACGTCAGTGCTAAGTGGATCCTAATGAGCTGCTGATTGGCTAGAACACACACACACACTCACACTCACACTCACAGGCACACACTCACACACACACAGACACACACAGGCACACACTCACACACAGGCACACACTCACACACAGGCACACACTCACACTCACACTCACAGGCACACACTCACACACACACAGACACACACTCACACCTCACACACACAGGCACACACTCACACACACACAGGCACACACTCACACACAGGCACACACTCACACACAGGCACACACTCACACTCACACTCACAGGCACACACTCACACACTCACAGGCACACACTCACACCTCACACACAGGCACACAGATACACACACACACACTCACACACACACACAGGCACACACTCACACCTCACACACACAGGCACACACTCACACCTCACACACACACACAGGCACACACTCACACACAGGCACACACTCACACAGGCACACACACACCTCACACACACAGGCACGCACACACACACTCACACAGACACACACTCACACACACAGGTCAGATTAAAACATCAGTAGTTATCCTGACTACGCTACAATCTAAATAATCTAAGTGTGTGTGTGTGTGGGGGTCATTAACATCCTCACTAATCCCAGCAGCTATTTATGCTTCTCACCTTGTTTGACATGTGACCTGATGCTCTCTCTCTTCCCCTCTGACCGTAAAATAATACTAATTCTTCTGTAGATTTCTACAATTTCAGACTAAAATGATACATAAGTCAACACACTAATGAATAAAGGATTTATTTCATAAATCTTCATTTGGAAACGTCGTTTTCATAATTAAGGACAGTGGGACATACACTGTAAGGAAGGCGAGCAGTTAGCATTGGTTAGCATCAGTTAGCCTGTGGGGTAAAGCAGCACAGACATGAACACAGACCATCTCTAATACACAATTATCAATATTGGAGATAACGCAGACACAAGACACATTTATGAAGCTCATATTCACATTGTCCTGTTTGACCACGCCCCCACCCTTTGGCCACGCCCCCGCGGCTGAAGCCCCCCTTCAAAGCCAAAGCTGATTCATGTAACACTGATTTGAATGGAACATTCAGCAGTCTCCTGTGTGTGTGCAGGTGTGTGTGTGTCACATGAAGGTGCCACCATCAACATGTGGTTTTATTGTGTGTGTGTGTGTGATGGGAACAGGTGGAAACGGCGGCGTGCCCCCCCCCCCCCCAGGCTACTGGATACAGTCCATCACGTGTATCTGTAGCGTGTCCATGTCTGGGGCCTGGTACTGACACTTGGGACAGCACAAGTCTGGCAGCTCCTCGGCTCTGCCCGCCCCCGGATCACCGACCGGCCCCAGACCTTGAGTACGAAACGAGGAGGCGGGGGGCACCGTGTTGAAGGGCGGACCACCAGGGAACATCCCTACACACCAGGGAGACAGGAAATGAACAAACCTTCCCACCGTATCTATGACGCCGAAGCTACACGTGGCGTGCAGGCCGGCCTCGCCCTTCCACGGTTCTGGGAAGGCCTGAGGCCAACCGCAGGTGTGTGTACCTTGGGGAGGGGGGATGTGGGGGGGTCTCGGCGTGAACTCTTCCCGGTGCCTCAGCTTCATTTGCTCCATACAAGCTCTGAAAGACAAGGACGCAGCCGTTGGCTTTGCGTCTCCCGCGCAGCTGCTGGACGGCAGGCGTTTACCGTGAGGTGGCTTCCTGCTTCAGCCTGTCGATGTCCGCCAGCGCCTGGGTCAGCTGCTCCTGAAGCTCCTCCTTCTTCTGGTTCAGCTTCTCTCGGGCTTCCCTCTCTGCCAGGAAATCTGCTTTATAGATCTCAGCCTGAGGAGACACAGCAGCCCGACCAAGCCTCTTCATTACCGACCTTGACCTCTGACCTCCAGCAGCACCGGTCCCAGCCCAGGGGAGACCTCCCTACCTGTGCAGTGAGGACAGGAACGGTCTCCAGGGATCCCTTCTGCCGCTCCACCTCCTCCTTCAGCTTATCGATCAGGTCCTGTTTCAGGGCCAGAGCCCTCTCTGCCTCCTCCAGGCGGCTGCACAGATCCCCCCCCTGTAGCTGCACACACACTCCAGGTCACGCTGGCTGACTGTGAGCAGGAAGTGAGGCAACAGGAAGTCAGGCAACAGGAAGTGAGGCAACAGCTGAGTCCTACCTCGTTCTTCAGTTTGGAATCATAATCTTTGAACAGACAGGTGTAGGCGTGCTGCAGCTGAGTCAGCTTCTTCCTGAAGAACAGAAGAGCAGAGCAAGTCAGCGGAGTGGAAGCAGCCACGGCGGGGCAACAAGGGCAACAAGGGCAACGTCCTGCCCCCCCCACAGGTAGTCCTGCCCCCCCAGGATGGCCTGGACTACCAGCCAACTTCAGAGCCACAGGAAACAATCTTCTCCTTCAACCAGTGGCAGAGTCACTCAGCTCATGCTTGACCCTGACGCTGACCTCAGGTGTGTGTGTGTGTGAGTGTGTGTGTGTGTGTGTGCGCGCTGGTGCACGTGTGCGACACCCACTTCTCCTCGGTCACCACGTGTCTCTCGGTCTTCAGGGCCTGCTCCAGGTTCTGGCTCTGCAGCAGCAGCTCGTCCATGGCCACATGATGCTGCTTCCTCTGCTGCTCCAGCTCGCGCTCTGCCCCCTGCAGGGCTTTAGTCTTACTGCAGAGCCTGGACACCAGCAGGACACCTGTTAGCAGTGCGCACGCTCCGCACGTGCACGCCCCCACGTGCACGCCCCCACGTGCACGCCCCTCACAACTTACTTTTCCTCCAGCAGTTTACGTTCATGTTCACTTTTCTCCAGGCAGCTCTGGCGCTCGTTCAGCTCCCCTAACAGAGATGTTGCCTGAGCTTTCAGAGCCTCACAGTCTTTGGCCAGCTGGAAGCAACAAAAGGCCAGTGGGAGTGGAGACGAGGGACGTGACGTCCACAGGTGAGCCACTCACGTCCACAGGTGAGCCACTCACCTCTGGACGTGACGTCCACAGGTGAGTGGCTCACCTGTGGACGTCACGTCCAGAGGTGAACCACACACGTCCACAGGTGAGCCACTCACCTCTGGACGTGATGTCCACAGGTGAGCCACTCACCTCTGGACGTGATGTCCACAGGTGAACCACTCACGTCCACAGGTGAACCACTCACGTCCACAGGTGAACCACACACGTCCACAGGTGAACCACTCACCTCTGGACGTGACGTCCACAGGTGAACCACTCACGTCCACAGGTGAACCACACACGTCCACAGGTGAACCACTCACGTCCACAGGTGAACCACACACGTCCACAGGTGAACCACACACGTCCACAGGTGAACCACTCACCTCTGGACGTGACGTCCACAGGTGAACCACACACGTCCACAGGTGAGCCACTCACGTCCACAGGTGAACCACACACGTCCACAGGTGAACCACTCACCTGAGCGCAGTCCTTCTCCTTCTGCTTGAGCAGAGCTTCAGTTCTGTCCCGCTGAGCTGAACTCTTCTGCAGGTAATCTAGTTTCTCCTCCAGCTCACGATACCTTCACACACACACACACACACACACACACACACACACACACACACACACGCGCGCGCACACACACACACACACACCTTCAGAGCAAAGTCACACACTCGACTGACTGAAGGCTGCTATCAAATAGCTCCAGATATGCATTTGTTTATTCATGTGCTATAACGCTCTTCCATAGACACACGTATGTATATAACACGTGTGTGTAGTTATGCATGCACACACTCACACTCACACACACACACACACACACACACACACACACACACACGCACACACACACACGCACGTGCGCAGGCAGAGCTGAGAAGAGGGACCACACAGAGCCGTGGGCTCACCTGCCCTGTGTGGCCTGAAGCTGCTCTGTTAGTTTGGCCAAGCTGGAGCTGAAAACAGGAGCAGAAGGTCAAAGGAGAGGCTGAAGGTCAGATTAGTCAGACAGGTGAGAGGAGACAGGTGAGAGGAGACAGGTGAGAGGAGACAGGTGAGTCAGGTGCTACAGACGGCGTGTTGGGAGCGCTCCTGTAGAGCATCCTACCAGTCAGAGGAGTGTTGGGCCTCCGAACGCTGCTGAACAGCCTCTTCAGCTGCACCAGTGGTCTGGGAACACACAGCAGCGACACGTCACACACACACACACACACACACACACCTTCAATGACGTCAAGACTGGTGACCTGCGCGGAGTTACACCTGTCCAGGCACCTGCCCAGGCACCTGTACAGAGTTACACCTGCCCAGGCACCTGCCCAGGCACCTGTACAGAGTTACACCTGCCCAGGCACCTGTCCAGGCACCTGCCCAGGCACCTGCCCAGGCACCTGTACAGAGTTACACCTGCCCAGGCACCTGTACAGAGTTACACCTGTCCAGGCACCTGTACAGAGTTACACCTGTCCAGGCACCTGCCCAGGCACCTGCCCAGGCACCTGTACAGAGTTACACCTGCCCAGGCACCTGTACAGAGTTACACCTGTCCAGGCACCTGTACAGAGTTACACCTGTCCAGGCACCTGCCCAGGCACCTGTACAGAGTTACACCTGTCCAGGCACCTGTACAGAGTTACACCTGTCCAGGCACCTGTCCAGGCACCTGCCCAGGCACCTGCCCAGGCACCTGTACGGAGTTACACCTGCCCAGGCACCTGCCCAGGCACCTGTACAGAGTTACACCTGTCCAGGCACCTGTCCAGGCACCTGTCCAGGCACCTGCCCAGGCACCTGCCCAGGCACCTGTATGGAGTTACACCTGCCCAGGCACCTGCCCAGGCACCTGTACAGAGTTACACCTGTCCAGGCACCTGCCCAGGCACCTGTACGGAGTTACACCTGCCCAGGCACCTGCCCAGGCACCTGTACGGAGTTACACCTGCCCAGGCACCTGCCCAGGCACCTGTATGGAGTTACACCTGCCCAGGCACCTGCCCAGGCACCTGTACAGAGTTACACCTGTCCAGGCACCTGCCCAGGCACCTGTACGGAGTTACACCTGCCCAGGCACCTGCCCAGGCACCTGTACGGAGTTACACCTGCCCAGGCACCTGCCCAGGCACCTGTACAGAGTTACACCTGTCCAGGCACCTGCCCAGGCACCTGTACAGAGTTACACCTGCCCAGGCACCTGCCCAGGCACCTGTACAGAGTTACACCTGTCCAGGCACCTGTACAGAGTTACACCTGTCCAGGCACCTGCCCAGGCACCTGTACAGAGTTACACCTGCCCAGGCACCTGCCCAGGCACCTGTACAGAGTTACACCTGTCCAGGCACCTGTACAGAGTTACACCTGTCCAGGCACCTGCCCAGGCACCTGTACGGAGTTACACCTGTCCAGGCACCTGTACAGAGTTACACCTGTCCAGGCACCTGTACAGAGTTACACCTGTCCAGGCACCTGTACAGAGTTACACCTGCCCAGGCACCTGCCCAGGCACCTGTACAGAGTTACACCTGCCCAGGCACCTGTACAGAGTTACACCTGCCCAGGCACCTGTACAGAGTTACACCTGTCCAGGCACCTGTACAAGAGTTACACCTGTCCAGGCACCTGTACAGAGTTACACCTGTCCAGGCACCTGTCCAGGCACCTGCCCAGGCACCTGTACGGAGTTACACCTGCCCAGGCACCTGCCCAGGCACCTGTACAGAGTTACACCTGTCCAGGCACCTGTCCAGGCACCTGTCCAGGCACCTGCCCAGGCACCTGCCCAGGCACCTGTATGGAGTTACACCTGCCCAGGCACCTGCCCAGGCACCTGTACAGAGTTACACCTGTCCAGGCACCTGCCCAGGCACCTGTACGGAGTTACACCTGCCCAGGCACCTGCCCAGGCACCTGTACGGAGTTACACCTGCCCAGGCACCTGCCCAGGCACCTGTATGGAGTTACACCTGCCCAGGCACCTGCCCAGGCACCTGTACAGAGTTACACCTGTCCAGGCACCTGCCCAGGCACCTGTACGGAGTTACACCTGCCCAGGCACCTGCCCAGGCACCTGTACGGAGTTACACCTGCCCAGGCACCTTGCCCAGGCACCTGTACAGAGTTACACCTGTCCAGGCACCTGCCCAGGCACCTGTACAGAGTTACACCTGCCCAGGCACCTGCCCAGGCACCTGTACAGAGTTACACCTGTCCAGGCACCTGTACAGAGTTACACCTGTCCAGGCACCTGCCCAGGCACCTGTACAGAGTTACACCTGCCCAGGCACCTGCCCAGGCACCTGTACAGAGTTACACCTGTCCAGGCACCTGTACAGAGTTACACCTGTCCAGGCACCTGCCCAGGCACCTGTACGGAGTTACACCTGTCCAGGCACCTGTACAGAGTTACACCTGTCCAGGCACCTGTACAGAGTTACACCTGTCCAGGCACCTGTACAGAGTTACACCTGCCCAGGCACCTGCCCAGGCACCTGTACAGAGTTACACCTGCCCAGGCACCTGTACAGAGTTACACCTGCCCAGGCACCTGTACAGAGTTACACCTGTCCAGGCACCTGTACAGAGTTACACCTGTCCAGGCACCTGTACAGAGTTACACCTGTCCAGGCACCTGTCCAGGCACCTGCCCAGGCACCTGTACGGAGTTACACCTGCCCAGGCACCTGCCCAGGCACCTGTACAGAGTTACACCTGTCCAGGCACCTGTCCAGGCACCTGCCCAGGCACCTGCCCAGGCACCTGTACGGAGTTACACCTGCCCAGGCACCTGCCCAGGCACCTGTACGGAGTTACACCTGCCCAGGCACCTGCCCAGGCACCTGTACAGAGTTACACCTGTCCAGGCACCTGCCCAGGCACCTGCCCAGGCACCTGTACGGAGTTACACCTGCCCAGGCACCTGCCCAGGCACCTGTACGGAGTTACACCTGCCCAGGCACCTGCCCAGGCACCTGTACAGAGTTACACCTGCCCAGGCACCTGCCCAGGCACCTGTACGGAGTTACACCTGTCCAGGCTCCTGTACGGAGTTACACCTGCCCAGGCACCTGTACAGAGTTACACCTGCCCAGGCACCTGTACAGAGTTACACCTGCCCAGGCACCTGTACGGAGTTACACCTGTCCAGGCACCTGTCCAGGCACCTGCCCAGGCACCTGCCCAGGCACCTGTACAGAGTTACACCTGTCCAGGCACCTGTACAGAGTTACACCTGTCCAGGCACCTGCCCAGGCACCTGTACAGAG
>SWLE01000814.1:0-27094 GCA_004026145.2 Takifugu bimaculatus | reverse complement strand
TTGATGTGGATGGGGTCCTGTGTGCCTCCTCTTGCCTTCATGAAGTCCACGATGAGCTCCTTGGTCTTGCTGGTGAGCTCCTTGGTCTTGCTGGTGTTGAGCCAAGTTATTGTTGGCGCACCATGTGGTCAGGCGCTCTACCTCTCTCTGTGTAGATGGATGATGGATGGATGAGGGATGGATGGATGGATGGATGGATGATGGATGGATGGATGGATGATGGATGGATGGATGGATGGATGGATGGATGAGGATGGATGGATGGATGGATGGATGGATGATGGATGGATGGATGATGGATACTCACTGAAACCACATTTTGCTGATTGTAAACGCTGAACTTTATTAATTCATTTTAATCACATTTCCAATCATTATTTATAAAACCTGTTAAATGAATCCAGCAGCAAATCAAAGTATAAAGAAGGAAATAAAGGCCCAAATGTTCACGTCAAGTCTTTATGGTTTTATTCTCAAATTCAGATCTGCATTAAAGTATTTAAGGGAAAAGAAGAACCTTCAGACCAGATGTTTCAGACCAGATGGTTACAGACCAGATGGTTACAGACCAGATGGTTTCAGACCAGATGTTTCAGACCAGATGGTTACAGACCAGATGGTTAGAGACCAGATGTTACAGACCAGATGGTTACAGACCAGATGGTTACAGACCAGATGTTACAGACCAGATGGTTTCAGACCTGCTTTCATGACGGACTTTACTCAGCATATATCATAAACCCACTGAAGATGATTTTTTTTTCTTGAGTGTCTTTTGTCTCAGCATCTTTTTGCTGGTCCTTGAAGGACTCCAGCCACACCCTCTGTTCAGCTCCCAGCTGTAGAACCACCCCTCCAGACAGAACCTGCAACACAACCACGTGAACCTGGACTCTTCGTGTCTCCTAAAACCCCTCCTGATGGTGTCTTCAACCACTGACCTGTTCGGTGTTCCTGTTGTAGTCACAGAAGCCCAGCTTGTCGGTTAGGGAGTCGCTGCTTATACGCAGACACATGCTGACCTAAACACACACACACACACGCACACACACACACACACACACACACACACACACACACCACACTGGTGTAACGTCTCTTCCTGCCTGACTGTTTCAGATGTGGTTGGTTTTGGTGGTGCGTGCCTAGAGGACAGGAGGCGGTTACCTTGGCCATGGACTGAAAGGTGAAGTAATAGACTCCAGGTATTTTGCACGTGAAAAACCCGGTCTGTGCATTAAAGTGCCCTGGTTTGTTGACCACAGTGACATCATAGGTCACTACCTGAAACACAGAATGACATCAATATTACATCTACTTCTTAACTACTTTTTTTCTTTCAGGGTCACGGGGAGGGCGCACATATGGGCAAAGGAAAGTTAACCCCAGGAGGAGTCGCCGGTTCATTGCAGGGCCCTGTGAGAGCATTTTTGGCTCCAGTACCTTGCTCAAGGGTACCAAGGCAAGTCTCTGAAGGTGTCCTGGCACCTCCCATTATTACCAGAACACCTTCCATGTTTTTGTCAGCGCAAGGGCTTGAAACCAGACCCCTCCACTCCACACCGCCAGTCCCCCAACCGACTGGGACTATTGTATATCATTACACAGGAACTATATACATCTATATGTTCAGCTGTAGAACTTCCAAAAATTCATAAAAGGTGCTTGAGGAAGTTCAGGGAGGTATAGAGAAGGATGCCGGAGGTCACAAGGAAGAAGAACAACAATCCCAGAGGGGAATAGAGCAGAAAAGCTTGATCCCTTCTTCCATCGCTTAAACTCCCTTCTCTTGGATTGGGGGGACCTTGGTGAGCCCTTGCTGATGAACCTCTTCAGCATTTCTCCAATCATAGGTTGCACCCAGGGAAGATCTTCACAACATGGAAGGTATGAGAATCCAGAGACGCAGTGAGGGGCTGCTGGATGATGTGGGGGCCGTACTTGTAAAGGAGGTTGAATCCCTTTAGTATCTTCCAGAAACCCCTGTGGTCCATCAGCCTGCTCTCTTGTTGTAGATCAGGGGTGCTCAATACGTCGCTCGCTAGCTACCAGTCGATCACCAAGGTACTCTCAGTAGATCGCATGACAATAAAAACATAGACTTCAGCCTATCATCCATCCCGTCATGTGATTGATATAGAGGGCAGCGAGTCAGATGACATCTAAATATTTTTGATACTTAGGTCACTGTGCATGCGTAAACAACGCTCTAAGTGCAGCAAAGGTAACAAGCGGAGGGGGAGGAGTTCACAGATGAGGAGGAGGAGCTCACGCGGAGGGGGGAGGAGCTCACAGCGAAGAGGAGGGAATCCCAGCTAAGGGGGAGGAGTTCACAGTGGAGGAGAGGAGCTCACAGATGAGGAGGAGGAGGAGCTCAGCTGAGGGGGAGTGGCTCATAGTCAAGTGGGAGGGGCTCACAGCTTACGGGGAGGGAATCCCAGCTGAGGGGGAGGAGCTTACAGCTGAGCAAAATTATTGGACTGAACTGGACTTGTTTGACACAGTAGTGGAGCATCGAACAAAACCATAAATAATCTATCTGCACGTATATCTATCAAGTAAAGCGTCAGTATTAATATATATGGGGTAATATTCCAGATTAGTATAGTTAGGAAATGAATGACAGACTGAACCTTGCCAAAAACTGGATAGCGACGATCAGTCCTCATCACAGAGAAGGCTGAATGGGTGTTCTGAACGTGTTCTCCTACACACACACACACACACACACACACACACACACACACACAAAACAGTGTTGTTTCCCTGTGTGGGTTTCATTTCATTGAAGGCATGTAAATAATGCGCTATACACACAAACACACACACACATGCCCACTATTCTGCTGCTGCTGTGTCAGTGTTATTACCAGTCATGGCAGTGTTTCCACCAGGGCCAGGGAGACCAGGGTTTCCTGGGGGACCCATAGGTCCCACTTCACCATGGTAACCTTTGGGGCCCATAGCACCTTGCATGCCTGGAGACCCAGCATCCCCTTTCAGTCTGTGCAGAACTCTGGATCTCCTGTGACCAGTGTGGCTGTAGGCCATAACGTACAAGTGATTCATTATTAGATACAGTCATTTTGGCGACTTGAAGCCAGCCAACACACACGTGCATTTGGACATTTAGGACACTAACCTGGTTCTCCTTTCTCTCCTTTGGCTCCAGGTTGTCCGTCTCTTCCAGGGATTCCTGGCTGTCCTGCCACACCAGCGATTCCTTTGCAGTTGGGGTCACCCTGGCCAGGGGTCAGGAGCAAGGTCACTCCCACCAACACTACCAGCCCATAATGACACCCCATGGCCAAACGTGCTGGATGTAACAGAAATAATCAGTGAGATGTAGAAGTTTAAAAAAACATAATTATGTGTTTAGTTTCATTTATAGTTTAATTGTTTAAAAACAAAACACATTGTATAATATAATATAATGTAATATAATAATTTCCCATTCAAAAAACTCTTAAAAAGTAAATAGGTTGTTTTGCAAAAGGACACAGGTGTAAAACACTAACTAACTAACTAACTAACTAACTAACTAACTAACTAACTAACTAACCAACCAACCAACCAACCATTTTAGGGATTTTTCGGCCCATAAACAGATTAATCGCTGGTCTCTGCTGATCTTTTTATTGCTTTAAAATAAAAGAACATTTACAAAAACAGCGGCACAAAGTTCACCTTAAACCTGCTAAGTTAAAGTGATCTTTTATCCAACACGCATCCACTGTGACGGGTGATTTGGCGCTGGTCGCCCTCATAAAGGATGAAATTAAACCGACCAACTTCGACGGACGACCACCCTTCCAAGCACGATCGTTTCTTTTACTCACCAGTTGAGCTTTAAGTCTGAGCAGAAGAGAGGCTGAAGCGTGATGAAGAGACTTGAAAGAACACACAGAGTCTGCTGCTCACACACACACACACACACACACACACACACACACTCACAGGGGAGAGAGAGGGAGTAGGAAACGAAACTCATGATCTTACATTACAACTGTCAATCCTGCAATTATTTTGAATTTCCCCGTCTTGGGGAACATTTCCTTCGGTCTGACCTTCTAACGTTCTCTCTCCGCTCGATTCCTTCGTGATGGAGAGAGTTTAATTTTACACCTGATAAATGATTTCTGCAGACTAAAGTCACTGCACGTGTAAAGGAATTGTCCACGTTAGCCCAGTCCACATTCATTTTCAAGTTAATAAAGAAACATGTGCAAAGTGACTCTATGGAGTCAATCTCTCATCTCAATAGTACTTGCTGGGATCTGGTACACATATAACAGCTGTACAACACAGTCACACGTATTTATTGAAACAATAAAATCCACCCATCAATCAGAACTGGGTCACGCGTCTTCTGTCCCACCCAAAGACTTCCAGGCCCCAGAATCGGAGTCCTTATCTCCCGTCTGTGTGCTGTTGTGTTTGTGGTTTCATTCTCTTGTTACAGAGATTTTGCCTTCTAGAACCTTCAGCGGCGCTTGGTTCACCGTGCCGATGCAGGGGAAGAGCTTTTGGGTGAAGCTGTGGGTCACGGTGTGAATGTGGGTGTTAGTGTCGGGATCCAGCCAGGACAGCTTTCCTCTGTTCCAGTCCAGGAGAACTCGGATCCTCTGCAGCCTCTTCTTTTGGTTCATATCCGGATTCTGGATATTTATTCACTACTCACCACACGGGGGACGTGGACTGAGTGAGCGACGTAGTGCACTGAATTTAAAATGATCGTTCGGACACTACGGCGCAAGTAAAATGACGTCATGGTGTCGCATAATAATTACGAACCGGTCGCCGGGAAAAGTGGCCAGGTCCATTTAATTGTTTTAACCCATCCGAAATACATTCAGCGGTCCTTTTTGGAAATGCGATATTTACGCTAGAATTAACTTTATATAGTAAAATAAAATATCAATGTCAATAATAAAATAATAATAATTACTTATTACCTAAAATAATTAGTGTCCTTTGACATTTTCAAGCCAAGACGTGATGGTACATTCCCAAGTCATATTCCGCTGTCGTGAAAACATTTAATAAAGGAAATTTTCTTCAAAATGGATCAAAGCTACTTTTCATCTTTGTAAATATTCTTTTACCGAGATTCTGTCGCCTGGTGAGGAACAGACGATTCCGAAGAACAATTTTAAGTGGGGGGCGGGGGATCGGTGAAGATTGATTGATTTTTTTTTTTTTTACACATTTATGTTGTAATCTTTTAAGATGATCATATTCGACCCCTACTGAAAACAACTGTAAACTACACATTGATTTCTTATTTCCCCAAAATTTCATATAATATATCAAACCGCACAGTGGAAATGACCTTCAAGTCACGAGATACCGTAAAGGCTGATGGGATCATCCGAGTTAGGGGTGCATCGGTTGTGCACTACTTTTCGCAGTGCATTGTGGGATACATTGAGTGCACTCCATAGGGTACAGCGATGCTCGCTGAGAATTCGGACACTATTTCAAAATGGCGTCCACACTATTGAGCGCACTATGTAGGGTACAGGGGCGAGAGTTTAGGTGGAAGTCACAACCCGGTTAGTTAAACTGGTTACGTGGTCAAACCCACTAAAGGATAAACACGTGGTCAAGTTGATTGTTTTTTATTAATACTGATCTCATGTTAGCGAGGAAAATGTGGGAAATGCAACACAGACGGCGTCCATCTGTAATCTTCATCCGTCCTGTTGTGGGTCGGGTTCTTCAGAAGGTGGGGAAGATCAGGAACCCGTTGAAGATGTTGGCGCTGCTCTGGGTGGTGACGATAGTGTTGTGCTGGACCGGTACCAGGGAGACCGTGTCTCCAAGCTCCAGCTCAAGGACGGCTGAGCCGGATGTAATCAGGAAGCCTTCAGACGTGTCGCACATAGACATGTGCGTGTCCTCGCCCTTCATCAGCCTCAAACACACCTGAGAACAAGTGAAGAGCAGGAAGAGCCACAGCCGTCAGGTCACATTAATAACAGCATTTAAGAAGAGGAAGAGGAAATGTCAGTCGTTCACAAAAGCCGCCGCCAGATTTCTTTTTTCTTTTTTAGCTAATTTTGTACAATTCATTTCGGTTCTCGACAGAGATGGAAAAGAATTCTCATCTTCATGAAAGGAGCCTAAAAACTTCAAAGCAAATCTGAAACGTCCAGTCATGCTGGAGGATATCTGCACACGTCCTGTTTGATGGGGTTCAGCAAGTCTGATTCGCTGTGTTTGAATGCAACCAGGGTTTGAAGCTCAGTCGCTAACTCACTCGGCGATTTGCAGAAATGTGGTAACTGAAGAAATAGATGCCTTTGATGTCACACGTGAATACGCCATTTGTCAGCGTTTTCCCTTTAAACCGTTGATCCAAGTTGGGCAGGATCTCCCTGTAAGTGAAGCAGAGAGAGGATGAAGCGTATTTAGGCCCCATGGCGTTCTTCCAGTCAGTAACTGGTGCTGATGGGACAGAACGTGAGCCTCTGCACTGACCCACTAAAGACCAGAGGACTGTTGAGCTCTGCTGCCTGATAGAGAGTCCATTTGTAGCAAAAGAAGGAGGTCTGCTGGTTGGAAGGGCTCAACGGCTGCCCCTTCTCCCCCGGCTGCCCCGGTTCACCTGGAGGCCCCTGAAGACCACGGTCACCCTTCAGGCCCGGTCGTCCACTGAGGCCCATGAGCCCCGGTGTTCCCTTCTGGCCTCGGATGGGAAGACCTGGCTCCCCTGTTGGCAGGAGCAAACCTTTTCTTACACACTGTGCACACTGGAATATACGAGGTGTTAGCATGGAATTAGACCAGGGGTGGGCAAACATTTTGATTCGTGGGCCACAATGGGTTCTAACATTTGACAAAGGGGCCGGACCAGGAGCAGATGGATGGATGGAGCGCTTTGGTAACCTCACCTCATTGGAGAAAAAATACACATCTTGGGATATGGAGAAAACATGTGCTTTAATTTCAAATGAAAATGAAGAGAAGCATTACAACAAAATATCTGACTTTGGAATGAGTCTTAAAACACTTAAAATCAAATGAATAAAATGTGCCTTTTTAAAACAAATGAATAACCATTTCTATTTTAAAGCACTGAAAGTTCTGTTATCCTTCAGGATATCACCATCACTCTCCTCCTGACTGTCTTTTTTCTAGTGGGAAAACACCAGAATTGCAGTGAAAATTTAACATTAACAAGGTTTATTCATTTAATTTTTCAAGTTTGGTGGGCCGGATTAAAACGTTTAACGGGCCGCGTGTGGCCCCCGGGCCTTAGTTTGCCCATGCCTGAATTAGACACAGAAATGATCACAGTTTTAATTGCAGCAAGCTCGGTGGGAGTTCATTATCAGCTCACCTGGGTCTCCTTCCTCCCCCTTCAAACCGTCTCTTCCATGTTGCCCGTGGGTTCCGGGAATGCCAGGAACTCCCGGGATCCCACAGTGCTGCGTAGCAACTGGCCGACACAGGCGTAGAGGAGCGATGCTGCTGTGAGGACGTTCAGCCCCCGGGCGGCCTGAGCGAGCGCACAGAGACGCTAAGGCTTCAGCATCAGAGGAGAACTTAGCAACAACATCAACGTCAACGCGACGGAGCACGGAACGTTCATCGTTCCATCAGAGAAACCACAAAAACAACATCCCATTTGTCTCTTTTGTGTAAACTGATGTTCCCCCCTGATCTCACCATGTTGAAGAAGGTGGAGCGCGCTCTTCCTCCGTGGACGGTGAAGCCGACGAAGAGATATTCGACTGTCCTGTTTCGGCGCCAGCGGCGACAGAGACAAAGCAGGAAGTGAAACCTTCACTGGGTGCCTCACAAAACCGACCGTTGGAGGGGAAAGGCCGGAGAATTAATTGGAACGACAAAAATTGATGACCAAGCTTAAGTTACCAAAACAAGAGAAAGTTGTTTCTGTGAACTTCCTCTTCTAGTTTTCCTTCTAAGTGATGATCAAAGTTCCCAGGTCAGGTCCTCATGGGTGAGAGTGTGTGTGTGTGGGTGTGTGGAGGGGTGTCAGTGGTGTGTATGTGTGTGTATTGGTCAGGTCCTCATAGGTGAGTGTGTGTGTGGTCAGGTCCTCATAGGTGATGTGTGCGTGTTGGTCAGGTCCTCATAGGTGAGTGTGTGTGTGTTGGTCAGGTCCTCATAGGTGAGTGTTTGTGTGTTGGTCAGGTCCTCATAGGTGAGTGTGTGTGTTGGTCAGGTCCTCATAGGTGAGTGTTTGTGTGTTGGTCAGGTCCTCATTGATGAGTGTGTGTGTTTGGTCAGGTCCTCATAGGTGAGTGTGTGTGTGTTGGTCAGGTCCTCATAGGTGAGTGTGTGTGTTGGTCAGGTCCTCATAGGTGAGTGTGTGTGTTGGTCAGGTCCTCATAGGTGAGTGTGTGTGTTGGTCAGGTCCTCATTGATGAGTGTGTGTGTGTTGGTCAGGTCCTCATAGGTGAGTGTGTGTGTTGGTCAGGTCCTCATAGGTGAGTGTTTGTGTGTTGGTCAGGTCCTCATAGGTGAGTGTGTGTGTGTTGGTCAGGTCCTCATTGATGAGTGTGTGTGTGTTGGTCAGGTCCTCATAGGTGAGTGTTTGTGTGTTGGTCAGGTCCTCATAGGTGAGTGTGTGTGTGTTGGTCAGGTCCTCATAGGTGAGTGTGTGTGTGTTGGTCAGGTCCTCATAGGTGAGTGTGTGTGTTGGTCAGGTCCTCATAGGTGAGTGTTTGTGTTTGGTCAGGTCCTCATAGGTGAGTGTGTGTGTTGGTCAGGTCCTCATAGGTGAGTGTGTGTGTGTTGGTCAGGTCCTCATAGGTGAGTGTTGTGTGTTGGTCAGGTCCTCATAGGTGAGTGTGTGTGTTGGTCAGGTCCTCATAGGTGAGTGTGAGTGTGTTGGTCAGGTCCTCATAGGTGAGTGTTTGTGTGTTGGTCAGGTCCTCATTCATGAGTGTGTGTGTGTTGGTCAGGTCCTCATAGGTGAGTGTGTGTGTGTTGGTCAGGTCCTCATAGGTGAGTGTGTGTGTGTTGGTCAGGTCCTCATAGGTGAGTGTGTGTGTGTTGGTCAGGTCCTCATAGGTGAGTGTGTGTGTTGGTCAGGTCCTCATAGGTGAGTGTTTGTGTGTGGTCAGGTCCTCATAGGTGAGTGTGTGTGTTGGTCAGGTCCTCATAGGTGAGTGTGTGTGTGTTGGTCAGGTCCTCATAGGTGAGTGTTGGTGTGTTGATCCTCATAGGTCGGTGTGTGTTTGTTGGTCAGGAAACTAAGAAACATTAAATGGAAATCTGTGGGTTGTTTGAGCAGGACAACACAACAAGTGACAACAGTTTTGTTGAGAAAACAGAGTTTTAATCCAGAAGGTGGTCCTTCTTATTCAGAGAAGGGGCATTTGTTAAAGCATTCGGTCACTAATCCAGCATGACAGGTCCAACACGTGGTGACCTCGTATCTCCCTACCAAACACCAAACACAGGAAGAATCTCTAAACCCGGTAGTTCTGACACAGTTGTTGTTGATTTATTGCGTAGGATGCAGCAGGAAGCCGGAGAAGATGCTGTAACCCGCCGGATTGCCTCTCATGCCTACGTAGGTCTTCGACTCCAGCCAGACCTCCTCGTCCTTGGAGAGGTGAACTGTGAGACCTCCGGAAGTCACCTGAGTCAGTGCGGGTAGAAATCCAATTAGCGGTTGAGATCCTAAACAAATGCCCAAACTTGAGAGGTGGAGGAAACGTGTTTGGCTCGCACACCTGCTTTCTGGTGTTGCGATGGTCACAGAACAAGGAGAGGATGTTCTGGCCCAGGTTCATCTGCACGCACAGCCGATTATCCAGAGATGCATGGAACACGAAGAAGTAGGTTCCTGGCACCCGACACCTGCCGCCCACAACACAACACCTGGAGTCAGAGGCTGGGCACAGCTGCTGTCCACATCTGGGTGGGTGGGGGGGCGGAGTGGGTGGGTGGGGGAGGGAGTGGGTGGGTGGGTGGGGGAGTGGGTGAGTGAGTGGGTGGGTGGTGGGGGGAGTGGGTGGGGGAGTGAGTGGTGGGTGGTGGTGGGGAGTGGTGGGTGGTGGAGGAGTGAGTGGGTGGTGAGTGAGTGGGTGGGTGGGTGGTGAGTGGGTGGGGTGGGGAGTGAGTGGGTGGTGGGTGGGGGGTGAGTGGGTGGTGGATGGGTGAGTGGGTGTGGTGGGTGGGTGGAGTGATGCGGGGGTGGGGGAGTGAGTGTGGTGGGTGAGTGGTGGGTGAGTGAGTGGGGGGGGGGGGGAGTGAGTGGTGGGTGGGGAGTGGGTGGGTGAGTGAGTGGTGGGTGGGTGGTGGGTGGGGGAGTGAGTGTGGTGTGAGTGGGTGGGTGGGGAGTGAGTGGTGGGTGGATGGTGGTTGGGTGGAGGGTTGAGTTTAGTCGTTGTCTGGTCCTGCTCTCCTACCTCCTGGACCCTGTGGCTCACCTGTGGCTCACCTGTGGCTCACCTGTGGCTCACCTGAGTCTAATCCTCCCAGCTTCTATCCTCACCCACCCACTCACCCTTCCACAGTCTTTGTCCCTTTGTGTCTCACGTTTCCGGATCATAGTGTTTGTATTTCTGACCGTCTACCTGAGGACTTGGACTCGTTCGTCTGACTGATTCTGGTACGAACCTGAGAAATTAACATGAGAACCTCCTGAACTGTCTGTGGTTACTTGTTGAGAGGACAGTCTGACCAAACATGGACGGCACGTTCACCTGAATCGTCCCGTCTCAGTGTTGTAATCATTGTTGATGTTGGTGATGACCTTGGTGAAGCGAATGACGCTGGATCTGTCAGGGTATTGGTTGGTTCCCCTGGCAACACTGAAGGCCGACCGCTGTTGGGCACCAACAGTCCTGCAACAACAACACAACAATCATTGAGAATACAAATTCTGTCTTTTGGAAGATTAGATGTTCTCCTTATTCAGATGTCTGACTCTATTACCCTGAATCTCCTGGTTCTCCAGGTAAACCAGGCAGTCCTCGCTCTCCCGCCTGTCCCGGATCCCCACTTTGACCTCGTTTACCAGAGATTCCCGCCATCCCGGGCTCCCCCTTTGCTCCCTTCAAGGGGCCAAGAGCACCATCCAAAGATACTCCTACAAACAGCAGGGACATTAACAACAGGAGGATATTCCTGACAGGAGGACACAACTCAAACATCTGAGAGTCCTTAAAAGAATAGATAATCGTGTTTAAGTGAATTTTGGCTGACTGTCATTAATCAAATTCCATTTCAACTTTCATTGAAAAAAACATCCCTTTCCTGGGGTGACAGAGGACATCTGATCACATCCTGTCCCCGTTTGCATCTACCTGGTTGTCCTTTTTCGCCTTTTACTCCATCACGACCATCTCTGCCAGGAAAGCCAGGAAAACCTGAGCATGAGGAGGTAAACAAGGGAAGTAAACACATAAAATGGGACTGTAACACACACACACACACACACACACACACACCTGGCAGCCCTGGTATTCCTCCTGCAGGGCAGGACTCCATAGAAGTCGCTTGGCTGAAGCACAATGAGAGCGCAGCAGCAAGGAGGCAGCAAGGGTGCGTCATGACTGAAGAACTGATCCAAGAGAGGAGAAACAGGTCAGAGGAGGAAAAAATAAGGGACATCTGTTTGTTCTCTCTCTTTCCTACTCAGGGTAAAGACTAGAGGCAGTAAGAAACAGTAAGAGGATGAGGAGAAAAAAGGGGAATAAATCAAGTGAGAGAGTTTTCCGCTGTGAAATGGAGACATTAGGAAGAGAAAGTAACCAAAAAAAGAGGATGAAATATTGTTTTACCAAGTCTTGATGAGCATGTGAAAGAATGAGGAAAATCGTGACGAAAACTTACCTGAGAGCCCAGATACTCCACAGCCAGGGAACTCGTCAGAACCACTGCTAACCTTCGGCTCCTGCAGCAGCCGGAGGAGGAACTCATGTCAAACCAAGCGAGTCAGCAGTTTTGCCTCCGGAAGAGAGTCACTGTAAATATGGCGGCTGACAATTACGGCGAAAGAGAGACCAGTGTCGGTGTGCTGGGGCCAAATGAGTTTGAGAATTAAAGCTCCATTCTGTAAAAGATTTGATAATCAACAGTCAAAAATAATTATCACAGGTGTGTTATCACTCCAAGTTATTAATTAATCCTAGAACAAAACATGGCTTCAGTTCATTTGAAAGCCTGACTCTTGGCATCACCCATCTGACCTGGAAGATAGAAAAGCCACTTTTGTTTGTAGTTGTATATTCGGCCCCCTGCTGGGCCACATTCAGAGTTCCTGTCTGAGTTCTCTGATTTCTTATCTGACTTGGTCCTTAGAACGGAAAAAGTCATTATCATTGGAGACTTTAATATCCATGTAGACGTTGTAAAATAGACAGCTATCATGTAGCCTGGAAAGACTGTCTATTAGTTTACAAAAAGGCCCTTCGCAAGGCTAGAACAGCTTATTTTTCTTCTTTAATTGAGGATAATAAGAGCAACCCCAGGTTTCTTTCAGCACTGTGGCCAAATTAACCAAGAGTCACAGTGTTTTAGATCCACGTATCCCTTCTTCCCTGAGTGGTGAAGACTTCATGAGCTTCTTCACTGATAAAGTTCTAGCTATCAGAGAGAAAGCTAACCAGGCCATCCCAACAACTGGACCATCACCAGATGTGCTGACTGTGGGAACATACAGGGTCTCCAACGAGCCCTCAAACTCCTTCAGCCCTATATATTTTTCTGAGGCCTCTTCGCTAATTCAGAAATCCAAGACCACCACGTGTCTTTTAGATCCCATCCCAACACACCTGTTGAAGGATGTTTTACCACTGATAGGCAGTTCTATCCTGGACCAGATCAATGGTTCTTTAGTGTCAGGTTATGTACCCCGGTCCTACAAGGTGGGCAGTGATTAAGCCGTTGCTTAAAAAACCATCACTGGATCCTGATGTCTTAGCAAATTATAGGCCGATATCCAACCTTCCTTTTATCTCTAAAGTTCTAGAGAAGGTGGTGGTGACTCAGTTACTGGAGCACCTGCAGAGGAACAGCCTGTTTGAGATGTTTCAGTCAGGCTTAGAGCTCATCACAGCACAGAAACAGCACTTCTTAAAGTCACTAATGATCTTCTTATAGCTTCAGATCATGGACTGGTCTCTATGCTGGTTCTGCTGGACCTCAGTGCTGCTTTTGATACAGTTGATCACAGCATCCTGTTACAGAGACTGCAACATGTGATTGGGATTAAAGGGACAGCACTAGACTGGTTTAGATCATACTTATCTGATAGATACCAGTTTGCTCATGTCCATAGTGTTCCTCCTCATACAGTAGGGTTAGCCATGGGGTTCCTCAGGTTCTTGGACTCGGACCAATCCTCTTCACATTGTACATGCTTCCCTTAGGGAACATTATTCGGCAGCATGGGATAAATGTTCATTGTTATGCTGATGACACTCAGCTTTATTTATCCATGAAACCCGAGGAGGACAGAGAGTTAGTGAAGCTCCAGACCTGTCTTAAAGACATAAAGTCCTGGATGTCTTCAAATTTCTCCTCCTCTTAACCCAGGAAAACTGAGGGTCATGGTGTTTGGTCCTGAACCCTCTCAGAGATAGATTAGATCACATGATCACTCTAGATGGTATCTCATTAACATCTAGTCTCTCTGTGAGGAATCTAGGAGTAACTTTTGACCCAAAATCTCTCCTTCAACTCCACACATTAAATTAGTCTCTAGAAGTGCCTTTTTTCACTTGAGGAACATCACAAGGATTAGAAAACTACTAGAGAGGAGTGCATCATTATGGACACACTGACAACCAGCAGTGTTTTTTTTTATCAACATTTAGAATCCTCTTGGCTAAAGATGATCTCTTCTATTTACTTGGACCACCAGTAACAAGCTGGACGTCCAGCGTCGGCAAACAACTTAAACCAGTTCAAACCCTCTGGTTTGATGGAGAGAAAACTCTGAACAATGACCTGGGCTGATGTTTTGATGGTACTAATGTGTCAGCAAGTATTGAAATTCATAGGAAATGAGAAGTGCTCCCTGTTCTGGGGTCACCACATCCACCACTTTTCATTGCCTCCTCTCCTCTTCTGAGAAAAAACATTCAGATATTATAGTGAAAAGAGGAAGGCAGGAATAAAAATGAGGAACAGAGTGCAATATCTAAAGCTGGGTGGAATGGACAGAAGTTATTGGTTTCTCAGCATATTTGAAGTCAGATGTTTTGAATATGGACAGTACAAAAGAAGAAGTCCAGATCTGGATTCTGCTTGAGGTGGATGAGGGATGGATGGTGTGGATGGATGGATGATGGATGGATGGATGGATGGATGGATGGGTGGATGGATGGATGATGGATGGATCGATGGGTGGATGGATGGATGGGTGGATGGATGGATGGATCGATGGGTGGATGGATGGATGGATGAATGGATGGATGGGTGGATGGATGGAAGGATGATGGATGGATGGATGGATGAGGGATGGATGATGGATGGGTGGATGGATCGATGGGTGGATGAGGGATGGATGGATGGGTGGATGAGGGATGGATGGATGGATGATGGATGGATTAGATTAGATTAGATTAGATTAGATTAGATTAGATTAGATTAGATTCAACTTTATTGTTATTGCACATGTACAGGTACAGAGCAACAAAATGCAGTTTAGCATCTAACCAGAAGTGCAAAAGAAGCAGCAAGTGAGGATAATAACTTAATAAATACAGTATGGCGGTTATTTTACAATCGTTTACCGGGTTGTGCTATAAACATATTTTACAGATGGTGTTTACATTAAATGTCTTGGACTATAAGTGCAGGAGCTATTTAGCTATTTACATAAGATAGAGGAGATGTGCAAATCATAAATTACGTGTATACAGATACAGATGATAAAGTGCATGAGTGCGCAGGACAGGTTTAAACAGTAGCTACGTTGGTTACTAAGCTAGTGAGTTGTTGTGTAAACTGCTGTAGTGTAGTGAGGTGCGGAGTGTGTAAGGGTCAGCAGGAGTTCAACAGGGACACCGCTCTGGGGAAGAAGCTGTTCCTCAGTCTACTGGTCCGAGTCCTGAGGGTTCTGTAGCGCCCTCCCAGAGGGCAGGAGGGGAAATGTCTGTGGGCGGGGTGGGAGGAGTCCTTGAGTATGCTGCGTGCTCGATGCAGGCAGCGCCTCCTCTGGACATCTCCAATGGCAGGGAGTGTAGTCCTTGTGATGCGTTGGGCAGTTTTCACCACCCTCTGCAAGGGCTTGTGCTCGGCGATAGTGCAGCTTCCATACCAGACTGACACGCAGTTGGTCAGGATGCTTTCTATCGCAACAGCGATAGAAGTTCACCGGGACAGCCGAGGATAGCTGGTTCTCCTCAGTGTCCTCAGGAAGAAGAGGCGCTGGTGAGCCTTCTTGATGATGCTGGAGGTGTTTGTGGTCCAGGACAGGTCCTCTGAGATGTGGGTCCCCAGGAACTTGAAGCTGGAGACACGCTCGACGGCCATCCCGTTGATGTGGATGGGGTCCTGTGTGCCTCCTCTTGCCTTCCTGAAGTCCACGATGAGCTCCTTGGTCTTGCTGGTGAGCTCCTTGGTCTTGCTGGTGTTGAGGACCAAGTTATTGTTGGCGCACCATGTGGTCAGGCGCTCTACCCTCCTCTCTGTAGGATGGATGATGGATGGATGAGGGATGGATGGAGGATGGATGGGATGATGGATGGATGGATGGATGATGGATGGATGGATGGATGGATGATGGATGATGGATGGATGGATGGATGGATGGATGGATGATGATGGATGGATGATTGGATACTCACTTGAAACCACATTTTGCTGATTGTAAACGCTGAACTTTATTAATTCATTTTAATCACATTTCCAATCATTATTTATAAACCTGTTAAATGAATCCAGCAGCAAATCAAAGTATAAAGAAGGAAATAAAGGCCCAAATGTTCACGTCAAGTCTTTATGGTTTTATTCTCAAATTCAGATCTGCATTAAAGTATTTAAGGGAAAAGAAGAACCTTCAGACCAGATGGTTTCAGACCAGATGGTTACAGACCAGATGGTTACAGACCAGTGTTTCAGACCAGATGTTTCAGACCAGATGGTTACAGACCAGATGGTTAGAGACCAGATGTTACAGACCAGATGGTTACAGACCAGATGGTTACAGACCAGATGTTACAGACCAGATGGTTTCAGACCTGCTTTCATGACGGACTTTACTCAGCATTATATCAAAACCCACTGAAGATGATTTTTTTTTCTTGAGTGTCTTTTGTCTCAGCATCTTTTTGCTGGTCCTTGAAGGACTCCAGCCACACCCTCTGTTCAGCTCCCAGCTGTAGAACCACCCCTCCAGACAGAACCTGCAACACAACCACGTGAACCTGGACTCTTCGTGTCTCCTAAAACCCCTCCTGATGGTGTCTTCACACCACTGACCTGTTCGGTGTTCCTGTTGTAGTCACAGAAGCCAGCTTGTCGGTTAGGGAGGTCGCTGCTTATACGCAGACACATGCTGACCTAAACACACACACACACACGCACACACACACACACACACAACACACACACACACACAGCACACACTGGTGTAACGTCTCTTCCTGCCTGACTGTTTCAGATGTGGTTGGTTTTGGTGGTGCGTGCCTAGAGGACAGGAGGCGGTTACCTTGGCCATGGACTGAAAGGTGAAGTAATAGACTCCAGGTATTTTGCACGTGAAAAAACCCGGTCTGTGCATTAAAGTGCCCTGGTTTGTTGACCACAGTGACATCATAGGTCACTACCTGAAACACAGAATGACATCAATATTACATCTACTTCTTAACTACTTTTTTTCTTTCAGGGTCACGGGAGGGCGCACATATGGGCAAAGGAAAGTTAACCCCAGGAGGAGTCGCCGGTTCATTGCAGGGCCCTGTGAGAGCATTTTTGGGTTCAGTACCTTGCTCAAGGGTACCAAGGCAAGTCTCTGAAGGTGTCCTGGCACCTCCCATTATTACCAGAACACCTTCCATGTTTTTTTGTCAGCGCAAGGGCTTGAAACCAGACCCCTCCACTCCACACCGCCAGTCCCCCAACCGACTGGGACTATTGTATATCATACACAGGAACTATATACATCTATATGTTCAGCTGTAGAACTTCCAAAAATTCATAAAAGGTGCTTGAGGGAAGTTCAGGGAGGTATAGAGAAGGATGCCGGAGGTCACAAGGAAGAAGAACAACAATCCCACAGAGGGGAATAGAGCAGAAAGCTTGATCCCTTCTTCCATTCGCTTAAACTCTCCCTCCTTCTCTTGGATTGGGGGTGACCTTGGTGAGCCCTTGCTGATGAACCTCTTCAGCATTTCTCCAATCATAGGTTGCACCCAGGGAAGATCTTCACAACATGGAAGGTATGAGAATCCAGAGACGCAGTGAGGGGCTGCTGGATGATGTGGGGGCCGTACTTGTAAAGGAGGTTGAATCCCTTTAGTATCTTCCAGAAACCCCTGTGGTCCATCAGCCTGCTCTCTGTTGTAGATCAGGGGTGCTCAATACGTCGCTCGCTAGCTACCAGTCGATCACCAAGGTACTCTCAGTAGATCGCATGACAATAAAAAACATAGACTTCAGCCCTATCATCCATCCCGTCATGTGATTGATATAGAGGGCAGCGAGTCAGATGACATCTAAATATTTTTGATACTTAGGTCACTGTGCATGCGTAAACAACGGCTCTAAGTGCAGCAAAGGTAACAAGCGGAGGGGGAGGAGTTCACAGATGAGGAGGAGGAGCTCACAGCGGAGGGGGGAGGAGCTCACAGCGAAGAGGAGGGAAATCCCAGCTAAGGGGGAGGAGTTCACAGTGGAGGAGAGGAGCTCACAGATGAGGAGGAGGAGGAGGAGCTCAGCTGAGGGGGAGTGGCTCATAGTCAAGTGGGAGGGGCTCACAGCTTACGGGGAGGGAATCCCAGCTGAGGGGGAGGAGCTTACAGCTGAGCAAAATTATTGGACTGAACTGGACTTGTTTGACACAGTAGTGGAGCATCGAACAAAACCATAAATAATCTATCTGCACGTATATCTATCAAGTAAAGCGTCAGTATTAATATATATGGGGTAATATTCCCAGATTAGTATAGTTAGGAAATGAATGACAGACTGAACCTTGCCAAAAACTGGATAGCGACCGATCAGTCCTCATCACAGAGAAGGCTGAATGGGTGTTCTGAACGTGTTCTCCTACACACACACACACACACACACACACACACAAAACAGTGTTGTTTCCCTGTGTGGGTTTCATTTCATTGAAGGCATGTAAATAATGCGCTATACACACAAACACACACACACACATGTCCACTATTCTGCTTGCTGTGTCAGTGTTATTACCAGTCATGGCAGTGTTTCCACCAGGGCCAGGGAGACCAGGGTTTCCTGGGGGACCCATAGGTCCAACTTCACATGGTAACCTTTGGGGCCCATAGCACCTTGCATGCCTGGAGACCCCAGCATCCCCCTTTCAGTCTGTGCAGAACTCTTGGATCTCCTGTGACCAGTGTGGCTGTAGGCCATAACGTACAAGTGATTCATTATTAGATACAGTCATTTTTGGCGACTTGAAGCCAGCCAACACACACGTGCATTTGGACATTTAGGGCACTAACCTGGTTCTCCTTTCTCTCTTTGGCTCCAGGTTGTCCGTCTCTTCCAGGGATCCTGGCTGTCCTGCCACACCAGCGATTCCTTTGCAGTTGGGGTCACCCTGGCCAGGGGTCAGGAGCAAGGTCACTCCCACCAACACTACCAGCCCATAATGACACCCCATGGCCAAACGTGCTGGATGTAACAGAAATAATCAGTGAGATGTAGAAGTTTAAAAAAAACATAATTATGTGTTTAGTTTCATTTATAGTTTAATTGTTTAAAAACAAAACACATTGTATAATATAATATAATGTAATATAATAATTTCCCATTCAAAAAACTCTTAAAAAGTAAATAGGTTGTTTTGCAAAAGGACACAGGTGTAAAACACTAACTAACTAACTAACTAACTAACTAACTAACTAACTAACTAACTAACTAACTAACTAACTAACTAACCAACCAACCAACCAACCAACCAACCAACCAACCAACCAACCAACCAACCAACCATTTTAGGGATTTTTCGGCCCATAAACAGATTAATCGCTGGTCTCTGCTGATCTTTTTATTGCTTTAAAATAAAAGAACATTTACAAAAACAGCGGCACAAAGTTCACCTTAACCTGCTAAGTTAAAGTGATCTTTATCCAACACGCATCCACTGTGACGGGTGATTTGGCGCTGGTCGCCCTCATAAAGGATGAAATTAAACCGACCAACTTCGACGGACGACCACCCTTCCAAGCACGATCGTTCTTTTACTCACCAGTTGAGCTTTAAGTCTGAGCAGAAGAGAGGCTGAAGCGTGATGAAGAGACCTTGAAAGAACACGCAGAGTCTGCTGCTCACACACACACACACACACACCACACACACACACACACACTTCACAGGGGAGAGAGAGGGAGTAGGAAACGAAACTCATGATCTTACATTACAACTGTCAATCCTGCAATTATTTTGAATTTCCCCGTCTTGGGGAACATTTCCTTCGGTCTGACCTTCTAACGTTCTCTCTCCGCTCGATTCCTTCGTGATGGAGAGAGTTTAATTTTACACCTGATAATGATTTCTGCAGACTAAAGTCACTGCACGTGTAAAGGAATTGTCCACGTTAGCCCAGTCCACATTCATTTTCAAGTTAATAAAGAAACATGTGCAAAGTGACTCTATGGAGTCAATCTCTCATCTCAATAGTACTTGGCTGGGATCTGGTACACATATAACAGCTGTACAACACAGTCACACGTATTTATTGAAACAATAAAATCCACCCATCAATCAGAACTGGGTCACGCGTCTTCTGTCCCACCCAAAGACTTCCAGGCCCCAGAATCGGAGTCCTTATCTCCCGTCTGTGTGCTGTTGTGTTTGTGGTTTCATTCTCTTGTTACAGAGATTTTGCCTTCTAGAACCTTCAGCGGCGCTTGGTTCACCGTGCCGATGCAGGGGAAGAGCTTTTGGGTGAAGCTGTGGGTTCACGGTGTGAATGTGGGTGTTTAGTGTCGGGATCCAGCCAGGACAGCTTTCCCTCTGTTCCAGTCCAGGAGAACTCGGATCCTCTGCAGCCTCTTCTTTTGGTTCATATCCGGATTCTGGATATTTATTCACTACTCACCCACACGGGGGACGTGGACTGAGTGAGCGACGTAGTGCACTGAATTTAAAATGATCGTTCGGACACTACGGCGCAAGTAAAATGACGTCATGGTGTCGCATAATAATTACGAACCGGTCGCCGGGAAAAGTGGCCAGGTCCATTTAATTGTTTTAACCCATCCGAAATACATTCAGCGGTCCTTTTTGGAAATGCGATATTTACGCTAGAATTAACTTTATATAGTAAAATAAAATATCAATGTCAATAATAAATAATAATAATTACTTATTACCTAAAATAATTAGTGTCCTTGACATTTTCAAGCCAAGACGTGATGGTTACATTCCCAAGTCATATTTCCGCTGTCGTGAAAACATTTAATAAAGGGAAATTTTCTTCAAAAATGGATCAAAGCTACTTTTCATCTTTGTAAATATTCTTTTACCGAGATTCTGTCGCCTGGTGAGGAACAGACGATATCGAAGAACAATTTAAGTGGGGGGGCGGGGGGATCGGTGAAGATTGATTGATTTTTATTTATTTTTTACCACATTTATGTTGTAATCTTTTAAGATGATCATATTCGACCCCTACTGAAAACAACTGTAAACTACACATTGATTTCTTATTTCCCCAAAATTTCATATAATATATCAAACCGCACAGTGGAAATGACCTTCAAGTCACGAGATTACCGTAAAGGCTGATGGGATACATCCGAGTTAGGTTGCATCGGTTGTGCACTACTTTTCGCAGTGCATTGTGGGATACATTGAGTGCACTCATAGGGTACAGCGATGCTCGCTGAGAATTCGCGGACACTATTTCAAAATGGCGTCCACACTATTGAGCGCACTATGTAGGGTACAGGGGCGAGAGTTTAAGGTGGAAGTCACAACCCGGTTAGTTAAACTGGTTACGTGGTCAAACCCACTAAAGGATAAACACGTGGTCAAGTTGATTGTTTTTATTAATACTGATCTCATGTTAGCGAGGAAAATGTGGGAAATGCAACACAGACGGCGTCCATCTGTAATCTTCATCCGTCCTGTTGTGGGTCGGGTTCTTCAGAAGGTGGGGAAGATCAGGAACCCGTTGAAGATGTTGGCGCTGCTCTGGGTGGGTGACGATAGTGTTGTGCTGGACCGGTACCAGGGAGACCGTGTCTCCAAGCTCCAGCTCAAGGACGGCTGAGCCGGATGTAATCAGGAAGCCTTCAGACGTGTCGCACATAGACATGTGCGTGTCCTCGCCCTTCATCAGCCTCAAACACACCTGAGTACAAGTGAAGAGCAGGAAGAGCCACAGCCGTCAGGTCACATTAATAACAGCATTTAAGAAGAGGAAGAGGAAATGTCAGTCGTTCACAAAAGCCGCCGCCAGATTTCTTTTTTCTTTTTTAGCTAATTTTGTACAATTCATTTCGGTTTCTCGACAGAGATGGAAAAGAATTCTCATCTTCATGAAAGGAGCCTAAAAACTTCAAAGCAAATCTGAAACGTCCAGTCATGCTGGAGGATATCTGCACACGTCCTGTTTGATGGGGTTCAGCAAGTCTGATTCGCTGTGTTTGAATGCAACCAGGGTTTGAAGCTCAGTCGCTAACTCACTCGGCGATTTGCAGAAATGTGGTAACTGAAGAAATAGATGCCTTTGATGTCACACGTGAATACGCCATTTGTCAGCGTTTTCCCTTTAAACCGTTGATCCAAGTTGGGCAGGATCTCCCTGTAAGTGAAGCAGAGAGAGGATGAAGCGTATTAGGCCCCATGGCGTTCTTCCAGTCAGTAACTGGTGCTGATGGGACAGAACGTGAGCCTCTGCACTGACCCACTAAAGACCAGAGGACTGTTGAGCTCTGCTGCCTGATAGAGAGTCCCATTTGTAGCAAAGAAGGAGGTCTGCTGGTTGGAAGGGCTCAACGGCTGCCCCTTCTCCCCCGGCTGCCCCGGTTCACCTGGAGGCCCCTGAAGACCACGGTCACCCTTCAGGCCCGGTCGTCCACTGAGGCCCATGAGCCCCGTGTGTTCCCTTCTGGCCTCGGATGGGAAGACCTGGCTCCCCTGTTGGCAGGAGCAAACCTTTTTCTTACACACTGTGCACACTGGAATATACGAGGTGTTAGCATGGAATTAGACCAGGGGTGGGCAAACATTTTGATTCGTGGGCCACAATGGGTTCTAACATTTGACAAAGGGGCCGGACCAGGAGCAGATGGATGGATGGAGCGCTTTGGTAACCTCACCCTCATTGGAGAAAAATACCACATCTTGGGATATGGAGAAAACATGTGCTTTAATTTCAAATGAAATGAAGAGAAGCATTACAACAAAATATCTGACTTTGGAATGAGTCTTAAAACACTTAAAATCAAATGAATAAAAATGTGCCTTTTTAAAAACAAATGAATAACCATTTCTATTTTAAAGCACTGAAAGTTCTGTTATCCTTCAGGATATCACCATCACTCTCCTCCTGACTGTCTTTTTCTAGTGGGAAACACCAGAATTGCAGTGAAAATTTAACATTAACAAGGTTTATTCATTTAATTTTCAAGTTTGGTGGGCCGGATTAAAACGTTTAACGGGCCGCGTGTGGCCCCCGGGCCTTAGTTTGCCCATGCCTGAATTAGACACAGAAATGATCACAGTTTTAATTGCAGCAAGCTCGGTGGAGTTTCATTATCAGCTCACCTGGGTCTCCTTCCTCCCCCTTCAAACCGTCTCTTCCATGTTGCCCGTGGGTTCCGGGAATGCCAGGAACTCCCGGGATCCCACAGTGCTGCGTAGCAACTGGGCCGACACAGGCGTAGAGGAGCGATGCTGCTGTGAGGACGTTTCAGCCCCCGGGCGGCCTGAGCGAGCGCACAGAGACGCTAAGGCTCAGCATCAGAGGAGAACTTAGCAACAACATCAACGTCAACGCGACGGAAGCACGGAACGTTCATCGTTCCATCAGAGAAACAACAAAAACAACATCCCCCATTTGTCTCTTTTGTGTAAACTGATGTTCCCCCCTGATCTCACCATGTTGAAGAAGGTGGAGCGCGCTCTTCCTCCGTGGACGGTGAAGCCGACGAAGAGATATTCGACTGTCCTGTTTCGGCGCCAGCGGCGACAGAGACAAAGCAGGAAGTGAAACCTTCACTGGGTGCCTCACAAAACCGACAATGGAGGGGAAAGGCCGGAGAATTAATTGGAACGACAAAAATTGATGACCAAGCTTAAGTTACCAAAACAAGAGAAAGTTGTTTCTGTGAACTTCCTCTTCTAGTTTTCCTTCTAAGTGATGATCAAAGTTCCCAGGTCAGGTCCTCATGGGTGAGAGTGTGTGTGTGTGGGTGTGGAGGGGTGTGTGTGTGTGTGTATGTGTTGGTCAGGTCCTCATAAGTCAGTGTGTGTATGTGGTGTATTGGTCAGGTCCTCATAGGGAGTGTGTGTGTTGGTCAGGTCCTCATAGGTGAGTGTGTGCGTGTTGGTCAGGTCCTCATAGGTGAGTGTGTGTGTGTGGTCAGGTCCTCATAGGTGAGTGTTTGTGTGTTGGTCAGGTCCTCATAGGTGAGTGTGTGTGTTGGTCAGGTCCTCATAGGTGAGTTTTGTGTGTTGGTCAGGTCCTCATGATGAGTGTGTGTGTGTTGGTCAGGTCCTCATAGGTGAGTGTGTGTGTGTTGGTCAGGTCCTCATAGGTGAGTGTGTGTGTTGGTCAGGTCCTCATAGGTGAGTGTTTGTGTGTTGGTCAGGTCCTCATAGGTGAGTGTGTGTGTTGGTCAGGTCCTCATTGTGAGTGTGTGTGTGTTGGTCAGGTCCTCATAGGTGAGGTTGTGTGTGTTGGTCAGGTCCTCATAGGTGAGTGTTTGTGTGTTGGTCAGGTCCTCATAGGTGAGTGGTGTGTGTTGGTCAGGTCCTCATTGATGAGTGTGTGTGTGTTGGTCAGGTCCTCATAGGTGAGTGTTTGTGTGTTGGTCAGGTCCTCATAGGTGAGTGTGTGTGTGTTGGTCAGGTCCTCATAGGTGAGTTGTGTGTGTTGGTCAGGTCCTCATAGGTGAGTGTGTGTGTTGGTCAGGTCCTCATAGGTGAGTGTTGTGTGTTGGTCAGGTCCTCATAGGTGTGTGTGTGTGTTGGTCAGGTCCTCATAGGTGAGTGTGTGTGTGTTGGTCAGGTCCTCATAGGTGAGTGTTGTGTGTTGGTCAGGTCCTCATAGGTGAGTGTGTGTGTTGGTCAGGTCCTCATAGGTGAGTGTGAGTGTGTTGGTCAGGTCCTCATAGGTGAGTGTTTGTGTGTTGGTCAGGTCCTCATTCATGAGTGTGTGTGTGTTGGTCAGGTCCTCATAGGTGAGTGTTGTGTGTTGGTCAGGTCCTCATAGGTGAGTGTGTGTGTGTGTTGGTCAGGTCCTCATAGGTGAGTGTGTGTGTTGGTCAGGTCCTCATAGGTGAGTGTGTGTGTATTGGTCAGGTCCTCATAGGTGAGTGTTGTGTGTTGGTCAGGTCCTCTTAGGTGAGTGTGTGTGTGTTGGTCAGGTCCTCATAGGTGAGGTGTGTGTGTTGGTCAGGTCCTCATAGGTGAGTGTGTGTGTGTTGGTCAGGTCCTCATAGGTGAGTGTTTGTGTGTTGGTCAGGTCCTCATAGGTGAGTGTTTGTGTGTTGGTCAGGTCCTCATAGGTGAGTGTGTGTGTGTTGGTCAGGTCCTCATAGGTGAGTGTGTGTGTTGGTCAGGTCCTCATAGGTGAGTGTGGTGTGTTGATCCTCATAGGTCGTGTGTGTGTGTTTGTTGGTCAGGAAACTAAGAAACATTAAATGGAAATCTGTGGGTTTTTTGAGCAGGACACACACAACAAGTGACAACAGTTTTGTTGAGAAAACAGAGTTTTAATCCAGAAGGTGGTCCTTCTTATTCAGAGAAGGGGCATTTGTTAAAGCATTCGGTCACTAATCCAGCATGACAGGTCCAACACGTGGTGACCTCGTATCTCCCTACCAAACACCAAACACAGGAAGAATCTCTAAACCCGGTAGTTCTGACACAGTTGTTGTTGATTTATTGCGTAGGATGCAGCAGGAAGCCGGAGAAGATGCTGTAACCCGCCGGATTGCCTCTCATGCCTACGTAGGTCTTCGACTCCAGCCAGACCTCCTCGTCCTTGGAGAGGTGAACTGTGAGACCTCCGGAAGTCACCTGAGTCAGTGCGGGTAGAAATCCAATTAGCGGTTGAGATCCTAAACAAATGCCCAAACTTGAGAGGTGGAGGAAACGTGTTTGGCTCGCACACCTGCTTCCTGGTGTTGCGATGGTCACAGAACAAGGAGAGGATGTTCTGGCCCAGGTTCATCTGCACGCACAGCCGATTATCCAGAGATGCATGGAACACGAAGAAGTAGGTTCCTGGCACCCGACACCTGCCGCCCACAACACAACACCTGGAGTCAGAGGCTGGGCACAGCTGCTGTCAACATCTGGGTGGGTGGGGGGCGGAGTGGGTGGGGGGGAGGGGAGTGGGGGGGGGTGGGGGAGTGGGGTGGAGGAGTGAGGGGGGGGGGGGGGGGGGGGGGGGGGGGGGGGAGTGAGGGTGGGTGGTGGGTGGGGAGGGGGGGGGGGAGTGAGTGGGGGCTGGTGGGTGGGGAGTGGGTGGGTGGGTGGAGGAGTGAGTGGGTGGGGAGTGAGGGGGTGGGTGGGGGAGTGAGTGGTGGTGGTGGGTGGAGGAGTGAGTGGTGGGTGAGTGAGTGGGTGGGGTGGGGAGGTGAGTGGGTGGGTGGATGGGTGAGGTGGGTGAGTGAGTGGGTGGGTGAGTGAGTGGGGGGTGGGGGAGAGTGGTGGGGGTGGGTGAGGGGGGTGTGAGTGGGGGGGGGGGAGTGGTGGGGGTGAGTGGGTGGGTGAGTGAGTGGGTGGGTGGGTGGTGGGGGGGGGGGAGTGAGTGGGGGTGGGTGAGTGGGTGGGTGGGGGAGTGAGTGGTGGGTGGATGGTGGTTGGGTGGAGGGTTGAGTTTAGTCGTTGTCTGGTCCTGCTCTCCTACCTCCTGGACCCTGTGGCTCACCTGTGGCTCACCTGTGGCTCACCTGTGGCTCACCTGAGTCTAATCCTCCCAGCTTCTATCCTCACCCACCCACTCACCCTTCCACAGTCTTTGTCCCTTTGTGTCTCACGTTTCCGGATCATAGTGTTTGTATTTCTGACCGTCTACCTGAGGACTTGGACTCGTTCGTCTGACTGATTCTGGTACGAACCTGAGAAATTAACATGAGAACCTCCTGAACTGTCTGTGGTTACTTCTTGAGAGGACAGTCTGACCAAACATGGACGGCACGTTCACCTGAATCGTCCCGTCTCAGTGTTGTAATCATTGTTGATGTTGGTGATGACCTTGGTGAAGCGAATGACGCTGGATCTGTCAGGGTATTGGTTGGTTCCCCTGGCAACACTGAAGGCCGACCGCTGTTGGGCACCAACAGTCCTGCAACAACAACACAACAATCATTGAGAATACAAATTCTGTCTTTTGGAAGATTAGATGTTCTCCTTATTCAGATGTCTGACTCTATTACCCTGAATCTCCTGGTTCTCCAGGTAAACCAGGCAGTCCTCGCTCTCCCGCCTGTCCCGGATCCCCACTTTGACCTCGTTTACCAGAGATTCCCGCCATCCCGGGCTCCCCCTTTGCTCCCTTCAAGGGGCCAAGAGCACCATCCAAAGATACTCCTACAAACAGCAGGGACATTAACAACAGGAGGATATTCCTGACAGGACACAAACTCAAACATCTGGAGAGTCCTTAAAAGAATAGATAATCGTGTTTAAGTGAATTTTGGCTGACTGTCATTAATCAAATTCCATTTCAACTTTCATTGAAAAAAACATCCCTTTCCTGGGGTGACAGAGGACATCTGAT